>WNGS01099574.1:0-17498 GCA_020271785.1 Procambarus virginalis
ATTTTCTCATCAAAATCCGATCATTGTAGTAGTAATCAGTTGCTGCATCTACAATTTCCTCCATAGGACGGCTGTCTCGTGACAATCTGCAAGACTGGGTAGCTTCTGTAACTCACTCAAGGAGGCGTCCAGGCCTTGGTCAGATGTCATTGGCCGAGGCTCAACAGTGTTCTCCTCCACCTCCCCATACTCTCGGTAGGCGGCGGTGGCAGGCTCTCCACAATGTCCTCGGCCACGTCATCGAGTCGGGCCATGAATGTGTCCGCAAGGTCCACTGGGCTTTCACCACTCGGAAAGTCCCTCGTGTCCTCGGGAGTTTACCACCTTGGCAAGCACAGGGCTGCCCTTACATTTAAGTCCCATAGACCTAGTCACCACGCACGCAGGGTACACAACATTATCCTCTGCGGCGGGTGGATCCAGGCAAACCTTTGGGGTAGGCAACATAACAGGCAGTCTGGAGTCCCCTACTTTTCCCGGCTAAATCATTACCCAATATTACATCAACATTAGGGAAAGGTAGGTACGAAGTGACTCCGACTGTACAAATACCCTTGTGGAAATCAGATTCCAGGGTAACCTTACGGAGGGGTACTGCTCGAGTATCACTAGTGACACCCTCGACCAGTACCACCTCTCCAGTGTCGAGAGTGTTGGCACCTGCAACGCACTCTCTAAAATTAAAGTCTGGATGGCACCGGTGTCTCGGAAGATCACCACGTCCCTCCAGGAAGAACCCTCAGACAAAAGTAGTCTCCCTTTCGATAAGAATGGGGTAAGCAGGTCCAACCACTGTGGGTTGGAGGTCTTACTCCCTAACCCTTCAGAAGGCCTCAAGCCCTGTGTCACAACGAGAGCATTGGGTCTGTTTCCCGGGTACAGTTGCCAACAACAGCTAACATTGTGAGTTGAACTTTTACAGTGACCACAGAAACGTCGGGGAGAAGAGACATTACTAACCGAATTACCCTTCGGTTCACTCTTTAGTGTCGTGGGGCTAGACAATTTAACAGGGTTAGTTATGTCTGAAACAGAAGGTGCATTAGGTAAAGATTTAGAATGAGCTGGTCTGGACTGGCTGTGGGTATAAGTTTTGCTACTCTGTGGGGTAAAATTATTTTTATTGGGCCTTTTGCCCACCAACTGGTAGTTTTCTGCCATCTTAGCCAAATCCCCTATTTTAGAATTTAACTCTACCCTTCCTCATAAGTACTGTGCAACAATGTCTGGCATACTATCTATAAATTGTTCCTTTAAGACTAGGTCTTTCAATGCCTCGTATGTTTCGGCTTTGGCCGAGCGTATCCATTTATCAAACAGCCTACTTTGATCAGTAGCGAATTCCGTGAACGGTTGGTTGTGTGTAGGCCTAAGGTTGCGATAAGCTTGGCGGTGAGCTTCAGGAGTAATTTCATACGCCCTCAAAATTCGTTCCCTGACTTTATCATATTCAAAACACTCGTCGTCAATCATATTAATAAAAATATCTTGGGCTTTACCCCTTAGTCTTCCCTGTAGGATTTTCACCCACTCTTCCTTTGGCCAGGTCATGGACAGGGCCAATCTCTGAAAATGGTTGAAAAACCTTTCAGGATCCGACTCTGAAAATTCAGGCAAGTTATGCTTCTTCTCATAATGCCTGGGGTTTGAATCCCCGGCAGGTGGAGGTCTAGGGGCAGTCGCTCTAATTCTAGCCACCTCGGTTTTGAGTCTTTGCTCTTCTAATTTTATTTTTGCTAACTCTAGAGCTAACTCTCTCTCTGTATGAGCTGCACTTTCTGCTTGGCTAGGCTGGCATAAAGGAGTATCATCTGCCAATAGTCCTTCCTTGATACATTGTTGTACTATTTCATTCAACAAGGTCCACTTTTTATTTGCGGCATTTAATTCTAGACCAAATTCCTTGCCTAACAATACTAAATTAGACTTGGTATGTTTCTTTATTTCCACCAATGAAGGCTCCTCTGCCAGTCTGTGCATTTCAGATGACATCACTAAAAATTTTAGCTCCTAGCCACAGAAAAAATTAAAAATTAAAATTGGAAAAAAAAAATTGCACGGCCCCTAACACAAGGCCACACTAACCTTAATCGTGAAGAGATCCAGCTGGGTGTCCAGTCAGTGCAATGAATGTCCTACACCAGATGAGCTGGACCCTAGGCTAGCACACAACCGTTCTGTGGAAACAAGAATTTTTTAGTTTTGGCATTCAAAGATCTATTTTTTTACAATAATACAGTTCATCCCGGACAGGCCAACCCCTTGTTAAAAAAGATGGTGGGCTTGCTATGGGGGAACTGGTACTATTAAGGGGTTACGGTAAGTAGAATACAGAGGTATCAAATATGGGAGAACTAAATGGCCCGGCCCCCAAAGTAAAATGTTCACAGTAATCAGAATTTGCTACTAAACCCTGTAGCCTAGAGGATAATCTTGCACTCCCACACAGGAAGGAAGGATACTCTGTTCTAGCTTACTTATTTATTATCCCCTTAACAATTCCCCATATACATTCACACCAATAACAAATATAACAATGACTTTACCACCCGATCTTACGTTAAAAGCCTTGGTCAACATAAGCAGGATACAAGGTTTACACTTAACACAAGCTAGGGTAAAGCTCTACTATTAAAACACTTGAAGTTAAAGTCAGCTTAGGGTAGGGAGACCACATGGTTCCACTGAGACCCCCTTTAGAGTAACTAGTAAGAAACACACTTAAAAACACCTACTACACCCTAAGTATACTACTAAATAAATATAAATAAATATAAATATGTTTATTCAGGAAAGGTACATACATAAAGTGATTTTACATAAGTGGAACGATTTACAGATAGAGCTAGTACATACAATGCCTAAAGTTACTATTACGCAATGCGTTTCGGGCAAGAAAAACATTAATATCTAAAGCTTATTACTAATTGAGCCTAAAGACTAAAATGTTTTGAGAACAGATACAAATAAAGATAAAAAAAGGGGGAACATGACTGAAAAAGCAGCACAAATACAATAGGTAGACAAACAGCGTTGAATAAAAAAAATAACAGACATGGGTTGACTATAGAGGGGTAAGGTAGGTTACAGGGAATTTATCAGGTAGTGTTTAGTTTTAATCTTAAACTGGTTGAGAGAGGTACAGTCTTTAACATGGTTGGGAAGGTCATTCCACATTCTGGGTCCCTTGATTTGTAGAGCATTTCTAGTTTGATTAAGTCATACTCTTGGAATATCAAAACTGTATTTATTTCTGGTGTGGTGCTCATGGGTTCTGTTACAACTTTCAATGAAGCTTTTGAGGTCAGGATTGGCATTACAGTTCAGCGTTTTATATATGTATAATACACATGAGAGAATGTGCAGTGACTTAATATCTAACATATTCAGAGATTTGAGTAGGGGTACCGAGTGATGTCTGAGGCCAGAGTTGGATATTGTCCTAATTACAGCTTTGTGTTGAGTAATTAGAGGACGTAAATGATTTTGGGTAGTAGAACCCCAAGCACAAATACCATAGTTGAGGTATGGATAGATGAGGGAGTAATAGAGAGTAACCAGGGCAGGGCGGGGTACATAATATCTGATCTTAGAAAGAATGCCAACAGTTTTTGAAACTTTTTTTGATATATTTAGAATGTGTCCCTGGAAATTAAGCTTGTGATCAATGAGAACGCCTATGTACTCTACACATAGAACAAGGATATGCCAGAATATAACAAATAATGCACATAAATTACTTAACCCGAGTAAGACACAGAAATAAAGAACTAAGAGGAAGGAGGAGCACGTCCTATCACCACAGCCAGCCAGCAGAGAAGAGCGAGGGAGTCTCTCCCTCCTTCTCAGTGGGCTATGCTGCCGGCAGACTGTTCAACTAATCATACTGACGCCCGATACAAAGTTTACTCAGGTTTACTTTACAAATGATTAGACAGTATTAGTAAACATAGTTGGTGCCTATTTATATTTAATAATCAACCCCAAGCTCAGTCTTTAATACTCTTTGAGAAACACGAATAGTTTTACGTCTGGCAGGGAAGATTACAAACAACTTCAGCTCTCGATGCGTCCCATGCCATATTGTAGTTTAATAAGCTCAATTTTGACCTCTGGTTTCCATCTAAAGAAACCAGGGTCGTAACAAGGTCAATGGGAATAACTGGTAAAATAGGATGCTGGATACTCAGTTTTCTGTCAAACAGAACACAAAGAGTAACAGTCAACCATATAAAATCGAGTCCAAGATCAGTTAAAAGCTCTGTACCTCAAGATACAGTCCTTGCACCATTGCTTTCCCTTATTCTCATATCAGATATAGACTCATATACAAGGCTCAGCTTTGTATCATCCTTGGCAGATGACACAAAAATCAGCATAAAAATGACCTCTGCTGAAGATATTGAAAATCTACAGGCAGATACAGTATTAATGAAGTTTACGACTGGGCAGCAGAAAATAATATGAAGTTTAACAGCGACAAATTCCAAGTACTCAGATATGGTAAAAATGAGAACCTTAAACATAATACAGGGTACAAAACACAATCGAATTTGTCCATAGTAGGAAAGCAACATGTAAAGAATTTGAGAATAATAATGTCTGACGAACTAAAGTTTAGGGAGCATAACCAAGCAAATATTGTGGCAGCCAGAAAAATGATAAGATCGATTACGAGAACTTTCATATCCAGGGATCCCATCACAATGGTTGTACTCTTCAAGTCACTTGTGTTGTCCTGTCTTGAGTACAGCTCAATACTCACTTCCCCCTTCAGAGCAGGTGAAGATTGCTGAAATAGAGGGAATACAGAGAACATATAAAGCATGCAAAGACTCGATAAAGCACCTAAATTACTGGGATCGTCTCAAAGCTTGCCAAATGTACTCACTAGAAAGGAGACAAGAGAGATATCAAATAATATACACTTAGAAAATACTGGAGGGCCAGGTCCCAAATCTACACAGTAAAATAACAACATACTGAAGTGAACGATATGGAAGAAAATGCAGAATATAACCAGTGAAGAGCAGGGGTGCCATAGACACAATCAGAAAGCACTGAATAAACATCAGAGGTCTGAGGTTTTTCAACATACTCCTAGCAAGCATAAAAAATATTGCCGGAACAAAAGTGGACTTCTTCAAGAGAAAACTAGATAGTTTTCTCAAAGGAGTGCCGGACCAACCGGGCTGTGGTTGGTATGTAGGCCTGCAGGCCACTCCAA
The DNA here is from genome assembly GCA_020271785.1 of Procambarus virginalis. Lineage (NCBI taxonomy): Eukaryota > Metazoa > Arthropoda > Malacostraca > Decapoda > Cambaridae > Procambarus > Procambarus virginalis. The sequence continues at coordinate 5,228 of WNGS01099574.1, forward strand.
GCAACAGACTGGTGGACCAAACTTTCACAAATCAAGCCTGGCCTACTGCCAGGATTAATGAGTAAAAGAACTCACAGAACCCCATCAAGCAGGTATTGATTGCACTTTAAATACTTAGTATAAGCAAAGATATTTAATGTCTGATGAAGGATGGAGGGTAGGCAATCCAAGAGAGGAGGTGCATACTCTAGATGAAAGCAAACTAAGTAATACTTAATAAATATTCTAAATTGGAATTTTAGGTAATAATCTACAATCTTTGGATGACAAAACCACACATCAGAAAATGAAGATGCAATGATCTTTACGTCTGTCTGGGACAATTATCAAGTTGTGTAATTAATATTTTTGTGAATCATTTGCTAATTATACTCTTAGCTAAATGGATACTATGTATCATGCAAGACTGCTTCATATACTTTTCTGGCCTGAAAATTATGATAATTTAGGCTATCATAAAGTATGCAATATGATTAAAGTATAGTACCGTGATAAAGGAAACCTAATCCTAATTATAATGAAAGTTACTTGGATTTTTGGAATCCATTGTTGCAATGATCTCTCAGATATTCGACTGCATGAGAAACAATATCACTGGTTGAAATTGATGTTGGCCTGCTGTAAAATTTACTCAAAAGGTACAAAACTATTTAAAACCAGGCATAAAATAGAATCAGTTTAGATTAATTATATAAAGCTACAAGAACAAGGTAGGATGCATACTTGCACCACCATCCAAAAACTGCAAATGAGAGTTGTGACACACAAATCTCATAAGCACTTTTTTGTTTACATATTAACTTCTTGGCATTTTTTCAGTTATTAAACTGAGATAAAAATAAATTTAATATATGTGAAAATACAAGCAAAATATAACTGAAATTTGAACAATGAAACTTTACAGATGATTCAGAAGACACAAGAAAATGGGCACTGTAGGAGACATTGAAAAAACTGAAATAACATGATGTTTAACAGTGATAAGTTACAGGTGCTGAAGTATAGTGGAAACGAGGAAATTAAATGAAACAAGGAGTACAGGACATAATCAGACCTACTCTAAGAAGGAAAAAACCTGCAAGAGATCTGAGAATTACGACGTCTGACGACCTCACACTTTGTGAACATAACCGAGCAAATATAGTGGCGGCCAGAAAAATAATGGGATGGTTTATGAGAACGTTAAAATTCAGAGACCCCACCACAGTAATGCTAATACTATTTAAATAACTGGCGCTGTCCCATCTTGAGTATTGCTCAGTACTCACTCCCCTTTCTGAACAGGAGAGATCTCTGAATTAGAGGGAATACAGAGACCATAAACAGCAAGCATAGAAATGATAAAACATCTAAATAATTGAGACCGTCTCAAAGCTCTCAATATTGTACTCTTTGGACAGGAGACAAGAATGGTATCAAATAATAAATATATGGAAGATACTGGAGGGCCAGGTCCCAAATTTGCACAGCATAATATAACATACTGGAGCTAAAGATACAGAAGGAAATTAATAATAGGTGTCATAGGTACAATCAGAGAGCAGTCTTAACAGTAGGAGGGTCAAGGGCTGTTTGCTAGGCTAGGCAAGGGTAGACTAGGCTTGGCTAGGTTATGCTAGGAAGAAGTAGGCTAGGCTGATTTATTCCACCAGTAATTGGCAGTCCGTCTAATTACAACAAGCTACCACAAGCTACACAAGCTTCACATAGCTTCCTGGCAATATTTACTAATGAATAAATATGATATATTTACTCATTATAATGTTGGTACTGAATGTACAACACGAAAATAACAATTTTAATCTGAAAAGTATCTTTTTATAAAGAAATTAGACAAAATAAAGAGCTGGTGACGCCAAATGAAGTCGGCGATCCAAGCGTCGGTTAGATTAGGTTAGGTTGGTTAAGTTAGGTTAGGTTAGATTAGGTTAGGTTAGGTAAGTTTAGGTTAGGTTAGGTCAGCCTAACCTAACATATCATATTTATTCATTACTAACGTATTGCCAGGAAGCTTTGTGAAGCTTGTGTAGCTTGTGGTAATTAGACAGACCCATAATGGGGGGGGGGGAGGGGAGGGGGGAACCTCAATATAAGCCTAATTTGTAGCTTCCTGTTCCCTGACACAAAGATTTATTTGCCATCAGGCTTTCAGCACAGCCGCATCAAAAACCTGGTTATTTATTTATTTATAGGAGAAGGTACACTGGAGGTCAAGAGAGAAAATAGGAATGATGATGATTTTACAATCTTGCCCGAAACGTAGTGGCTTTAGGTATTGTATGTACTACCTCTATCTATAAACAAACAGAATGTTTGTACTGTAACTCTGCATCTATGTATGTACTTTTCCTAAATAAATTATTACTTTTCTTAAATAAATTATTATTATTGTAAAGCCACTAGCACGAATAGCGTTTCGGGCTAAGATCCCGTAACCAGAAACTGGGTACCTTTTGTTGCGCTGTGACTACTCTTATGACATTCCCAAACTCTTATGAAATTCCCTAACAATATTGTTAAACTAATAACAATTAGCAGTAGTTAAATATTACCGGAATAATCGAACTGACGTGGCCATGTTGTTGTGGTGGAAGCCGGTCGTTCAGTTCGTATACACCATACGAAGGTTACCGAAGTTAATCTAACCTAAAACCAAAGTCTAAAAATGACTAACCTGAGCTAAGAAATCCTAAGCTATAAATATTTACAACAATACATTGGTTGTTTTTGTTGATTTAGGGGCGATGACATGAGTAAACTGGTTATGTTGTGTTGATTTAGGGGCACAAACTGGTTATTAGACAATGTTTTGTACATAAGCAAAAAACAAGGTGAAATTCTTTTAATTGTAACAATAATAACGACAAAAAGTTAATAATTAATGTACTTGTTAAGAAAAATCTTAGTTTTCTTTAGGAAAAAAAAACTTAAAAGACATCTTGAAAAAGATATGCAGACTGTCTTACATTTTATCCGTTAGTTACACTAAAAGAACAATTAAAGGTACACTTTTGCCCACGGTGTGTACATGTGTATACAACATTGATAATTTTGTAACTAGCGTCAAACATTGTTATTTGCTTAGCTAAACGAACTAGAGGGTTCAGTTCCTGAACCGATTATATACCTCTGTAATCCTTTACACCACTGCCCATGGGATGGGTATAAGGTGCATAATAAAGAAAAAAATTGAATTGGTGGTGCACGAGCACCTCACTAAGTTTTGGTCGGGTTACTCAAGGGTGTTACGAGAATAAATATTTGTATAAATTCCAATTTCGATCCGATCTACTTGGAGAGAGTTTAGAAATGTTTGCCATGAAATTTACGTTTTTCTAATCTGCTTAGTTGTGAAAACGGCATGGCAGTGAATCATCGTGGTAAACAATTGTATTATTGACACGACGAGTATGATCGACGTAGTTTTTATATTTGCTGCCGGTCGAACGCATCCTTATGTGACGTTTTATAATTATGTTCTTCTAGAACATTCTATTGCAAACACATTGGTTTAAAAATGAAATACGTACATCGAAAAATAATGTCAGGACAGTGACAAGAGTATACACTTTTAAATGTGGCTGCTCGATCGCCGATACGCTAATTTCATTTGGGGAAATTTATTTTTTCATACGCCGTTTCGCGACAATTACTTATATCTGATATAAACGTTGCAAAATAAGTTTAAGATTAAGTAACATTTAAACATTAAAAAGAACGAATACAATAATACCTAAACAGTTTGTAAATGCAGTAATAAATTGTGCCAAACATTGACAAATATTATTTACTAAGAAGCGTATGACAACTCCAACGGCATGATTTTAACATGATTTTTATAGTTGTCAAAAAACTCTGATTTTAATTATCAAGTATTTGTCACAATGTATTTACATAATTATGAGGCAATGAAATGACCAAATTGTTCTGTATTATAAATGCATAATGCTAAATTCCTATATATATACAGTAAAATAATGACCACCTACATTCGGATAACTAGGAAATAGTAACTGGAAACTTTATTTGAACGAAAAATTCAATACCAAATTTCTTAGATGTTTTTCTTTATATTAGATCGACAGTAAGGAATCTTATTCATTATGGACAAATTAACAAAAAAAAACATAATTTTCATTGAGGACCATATATTAGAGCATACTTAGTCACTTATATATTAAAAGTATTGTGTTTTTTGAACCATTGGGGTTGTAAAGAACAACGGAACGCCTACCCGAAAATCGTAACATAAAAAGTTGTATATGTATGCTAATTTATTATTTGAAAATGATTATTATTAATTTACGACGACTCTATTGAGGTTTCCCATTAGTTAAATTACTGTAGTCTGACGAAATGCTACTACAAAACCTATATAAATCCTTGGGAAGTCACAATGACCAGCGACATTAATGCATAGAGGGTTAAATAGTAACTGACAACTGTCGGCAAACGAAAAATTCGTTTCCAAATTATTAGATGTTTTTCTAAATATAAAGATCGATAGGCTGGAATTTCTGGATTATGGCCTAATTAAGGCAAAAAAATATATAATTTTATTTGAAGAACAAATATCAGAGCATAGTCAGTGAGTTATAGAATAATAAGAGTGTGGTATTTCATTGTATAATAGAGATAGTCCACAGAAGCGATAATTGACGTAGTTTTACACAAAATAACGTCCAAAAACAGCCGTACAGTCAAACGGCAAATGTTGACGTTCTTTAAAGAGGACAGGTTGGGGCACCCGTACAGGGGTGGGATATATGAGGGCGGGCACCTGTACAGGGGTGGGATTATATGAGGGCGGACACCCATACAAGGGTGGATACATGCGGGCGGGCACCCGTACAGGGGTGGGATATATGAAGGCGGGCACCCATTCAGGGGTTAGATATATGAGGGCGGGCACCCGTACAGGGGTGGTATATATGAGGGCTGGCACCAGTACAGGGTTGGGATACATGCAGGCAGGACCCGTACAGGGGTGGGATATATGTGGGCGGGCACCCGTACAGGGGCGGGATATATGGGGTCGGGCACCTGTACAGGGGTGGATATATGAGGGCAGGCACCCGTACAGGGGTGCGATATAAGAGGGCAGGCACCCGTTCAGGGGTGGGATATATTAGGGCGGTCACCTGTACAGGGGTGGGATATATGAGTGTGAGCACCCGTACAGCGGTGGGATATGTGAGGGCGGGCCACCCGTACAGGGGTGGGATATATGAGGGCAGGCACCCGTACAGGGGTGGTATATATGAGGGCAGCCACCTGTACAGGGGTGGGATATATTGGGCGGGCACCCGTACAGGGGTTAAATATATGAGGGCGGGCACCAGTTCAGGGGTGGGATACATGCAGGTGGCACCCGTACAGGGGGTGGGACATATATGAGGGTGGGCACCCGTACAAGGGTGGAATACATGCAGGCGTTCACGCGTACAGGGGTGGGATATATGAGGGCGGGCACCCGTACAGGTGTGGGATATACGAGGGAGGGCACCCGTACAGGGGTGGATATATGAGGGCGGGGCTCCCCGTAAAAGGGTAGGATATATGAGGGCAGGCACCCGTACAGGGCGTGGGTTATATGAGGGCGGGCACTCGTACAGGGGGGGATATATGAGGGCAGGCACCCATACAGGGGTGGGCTATATGAGGGAGGTCACCTGTACAGGGGTGGAATATATGAGGGCGGGCACCCGTACAGGGGTTCTTAAATATATGAGGGCGGGCACCAGTACAGGGGGGTACATGCAGGCGGCACCCGTACAGGGGGTGTGGATATATGGGGGCGGGCACCCGTACAAGTGTGGGACATGAGTTCGGGCACCTGTACAGAGGGGTCGGATACATGAGGGGGGGGGGGGGGGGGGGGGAACACATACAGGGGGGGATATATGAGAGGCGGGCACACGTAACGGTGGCCGAACTCATATATCCCATTTCTGTACGGGTGCCCGCCCCACATATATCCCACCCCCTGTACGGGTGCCGCCTGCATGTAACCCACCCCTGTACTGGTGCCCGCCCTCATATATTACCCCCTGTACGGGTGCCCGCCCTCATATATTCCACCCCTGTACAGGTGACCCTCCCTCATATATCCCCCTGTATGGGTGCTCTGCCCTATATATCCCACCCCTGTACGCAGGCCACCCTCCTATAACCCACCCCTGTACGGGTGCTGCCTCATATATCCTACCCTTTTACGGGAGCCCCGCCCTCATATACTCCCACCCTGTACGGGTGCCCTCCCCTCGTATACCCACACCTGTACGGGTGCCCGCCCTCATATATCCCACCCCACGTACGCGTGAACGCCTGCATGTATTCCACCCTTGTACGGGTGCCCACCCTCATATATCCCACCCCTGTACGGGTGCCAAGCCTGCATGATCCCACCCCTGAACTGGTGCCGCCCTCATATATTTAACACCCTGTACGGGTGCCCGCCCTCAATATCCCACCCCTGTACAGGTGGACCCCCTCATATATCCAACCCCTGTACGGGTGCTGCCCTCATATATCACACCCTGTACGGGTGCCCGCCCTCACATATCCCCACCGCTGTACGGGTGCTCACACTCATATATACCACCCCTGTACAGGTGACCGCCCTAATATATCCCACCCCTGAACGGGTGCCTGCCCTCAAATATCGCACCCCTGTACGGGTGCCTGCCCTCATATATTCCACCCCTGTACAGGTGCCCGACCCCATATATCCCGCCCCTGTACGGGTGCCCCGCCACATATATCCCACCCTGTACGGGTTCCTGCCTGCATGTATCCCAACCCTGTACTGGTGCCAGCCTCATATATCCCACCCCTGTACGGGTGCCCGCCCTCATATATCTAACCCCTGAATGGGTGGCCGCCTTCATATATCCCACCCCTGTACGGGTGCCCGCCCGCATGTATCCCACCCTTGTATGGGTGTCCGCCCTCATATATCCCACCCCTGTACAGGTGCCCGCCCTCATATATCCCACCCCTGTACGGGTGCCCCAACCTGTCCTCTTTAAAAGAACGTCAACATTTGCCGTTTGACTGTACGGCTGTTTTTGGACTTATTTTGTGTAAAACTACGTCAATTATCGCTTCTGTGGACTATCTCTAATTATACAATGAATACCACACTCTTATTATTCTATACCTCACTGACTATGCTCTGTATTTGTTCTTCAAATAAAATTATATATTTTTTTGCCTTAATTAGGCCCTAATCCAGAAAATTCCAGCCTATCGATCTTATATTTAGAAAAACATCTAATAAATTTGGAAACGAATTTTTCGTTTGCCGACAGTTGTCAGTTACTATTTAACCCTCTATGCATTAATGTCGCTGGTCATTGTGACTTCCCAAGGATTTTATAGGTTTTGTAGTAGCATTTCGTCAGACTACAGTAATTTAACTAATGGGAAACCTCAATAGTCGTCGTAAATTAATAATAATCATTTATCAAATAATAAATTAGCATACATATACAACTTTTTATGTTACGATTTTTCGGGTAGGCCGTTCCGTTTCTTTACAACCCCAATGGTTCAAAAACACAATACTTTTAATATATAAGTACTAAGTATGCTCTAATATATGGTCCTCAATGAAATTATGTTTTTTTTTGTTAATTTGTCCATAATGAATAAGATTCCTTACTGTCGATCTATATATTAAAGAAAAACATCTAAGAAATTTGTATTGAATTCTTTCAAATAAAGTTTCCAGTTACTATTTCCTAGTTATTCTTAAATGTAGGTGGTCATTATTTTACTGTTATATATATAGGAATTTAGCATTATGCATTTATAATACAGAACAATTTGGTCATTTCATTGCCTCATAATTATTAAAATACATGTGACAAATACTTGATAATTAAAATCAGAGTTTTTTGACAACTATAAAAATCTGTTAAATCATGCGTTGGAGTTGTCATACGCTTCTTAGTAAATAAATTTGTCAATGTTTGGCACAATTTATTACTGCATTTACAAACTGTTTAGGTATTATTGTATTCGTTCTTTTTAATGTTTAATTGTACTTAATCTTAAACTTATTTTGCAACGTTTATATCAGATATAAGTAATTGTCGCGAAACGGCGATGAAAAAATAATTTCCCCAAATGAAATAGCGTATCGGCGATCGAGCAGCCACATTTAAAAGTGTATACTCTTGTCACTGTCCTGACAGTATTTTTCGATGTACGTATTTCATTTTTAAACCAATGTGTTTGCAATAGAATGTTCTAGAAGAACCTAATATAAAAGTCACAAAGGATGCGTTCGACCGGCAGCAAATATAAAAACTACGTCGATCATACTCGTCGTGTCAATAATACAATTGTTTACCACGATGATTCACTGCCATGCTTTCACAACTAAGCAGATTAGAAAAAACGTAAATTTCATGGCAAACATTTCTAAACTCTCTCCAAGTAGATCGGATCGAAATTGGAATTTATACAAATAATTATTCTCGTAACACCCTTGAGTAACCCGACCAAAACTAGTGAGGTGCTCGTGCACCACCAATTCAATTTTTTTCTTTATTATGCACCTTATACCCATCCCATGGGCAGTGGTGTAAAGGATTACAGAGGTATATAATCGGTTCAGGAACTGAACCCTTAGTTCGTTTAGCTAAGCAAATAACAATGTTTGACGCTAGTTACAAATTATCAATGTGTATACACATGTACACACCGTGGGCAAAAGTGTACCTTTAATTGTTCTTTTAGTGTAAATAACGGAATAAAATGTAAGACAGTCTGCATATCTTTTTCAAGATGTCTTTTAAGTTTTTTTTTCCTAAAGAAAACTAAGATTTTTTCTTAACAAGTACATTAATTATTAACTTTTTTGTCGTTATTATTGTTACAATTAAAAGAATTTCACCTTGTTTTTTTGCTTATGTACAAAACATTGTCTAATAACCAGTTGTTGCCCCTAAATCAACACAACATACCAGTTACTCATGTCATCGCCCCTAAATCAACAAAAACAACCAATGTATTGTTGTAAATATTTATAGCTTAGGTTTCTTAGCTCAGGTTAGTCATTTTTAGACTTTGGTTTTAGGTTAGATTAACTTCGGTAACCTTCGTATGGTGTATACGAACTGAACGACTGGCTTCCACCACAACAACATGGCCACGTCCGTTCGATTATTCCGGTAATATTTAACTACTGCTAATTGTTATTTGCTTAACAATATTGTTAGGGAATTTCATAAGAGTTTGGGAATGTCATAAGAGTAGTCACAGCGCAACAAAAGGTACCCAGTTTCTGGTTACGGGATCTTAGCCCGAAACGCTATTCGTGCTAGTGGCTTTACATATATAATAATTTATTAAGAAAAGTAAATAATTTATTTAGGAAAAGTACCATACATAGATGCAGAGTTACAGTACAAACATTACTGTTGATTTAAGATAGAGTAGTACATACAAACCTAAAACCACTACGTTCTGCAGGCAAGATTGTAAAATCATCATATTCCTATTTTCTCTCTTGACCTCCAGTGTAGCCTTACTCCTATATAAATAAATAAACCAGGGTTTTTGATGGCGGCTGTGCTGAAAGCCTGATGGCAAATAAATCTTTGTGTCAGGGAACAGGAAGATACAAATTAGGCTTAATATTGAGGTTCCCCCTCCCCTCCCCCCCCCCCCCAATTATGGTCTGTCTAATTACACAAGCTACACAAGCTTCACAAAGCCTTCCTGGCAATACGTTAGTAATGAATAAATAGATATGTTAGGTTAGGCTACTGACCTAACCTAACCTAAACTTACCTAACCTAACCTATCTAACCTACCTAACTTAACCTAAACCTAACTATATCATAAAACCGACGCTTGGATCGCCGACTTCATTTGGCGTCACCAGCTCCTTATTTTTAGTCTAATTCTTTATAAAGAAGATACTTTTCAGATTAAAATTGTTATTTTCAGTGTTGTACATTCCAGTACCAATATTATAATGAGTAAATATATCATATTTATTCAATTAGTAACATATTGCCAGGAAGCTATGTGAAGCTTATGTAGCTTGTGGTAGCTTGTTGTAATTAGACGGACTGCCAATTACTGGTGGAGTAAATCAGCCTAGACTACTTCTTCCTAGCATAACCCTACCAAGGCTAGTCTACCCTTGCCTAGCCTAGCAAACAGCCCTTGACCCTCCTACTGTTAAGACTCTGCTGTCTGATTGTACCTATGACACTATTATTAATTTCCTTCTGTATCTTTAGCTCCAGTATGTTATATTATGCTGTGCAAATTTGGGACCTGGCCCCTCCAGTATCTTCCATATATTTATTATTTGATACCATTCTTGTATCCTGTTCAAAGAGTACAATATTGAGAGCTTCGAGATGGTCTCAATAATTTAGATGTCTTATCATTTCTATGCTTGCTGTTTATGGTCTCTGTATTCCCTCTAATTCAGAGATCTCTCTGTTCCGAAGGGGATGAGTACTGAGCAATACTCAAGATGGGACAGCGCCAGTTATTAATAGTATTAGCATTACTGTAGGTGGGGTCTCTGAATTTAACGTTCTCATAAACCATCCCATTATTTTTCTGGCCGCAACTATATTTGCTCGGTTATGTTCACAAAGTGTGAGGTCGTCAGACGTCGTAATTCCCAGATCTTTGCAGGTTTTTCCTCTTAGGTAGGTCTGATTATGTCCTGTACCCTATTTTTCATTTAATTTCCTCGTTTCCACTATACTTCAGCACCTGTAACTTATCCCTGTTATAAACATCATATTATTTCAGTTTTTTCAATGTCTCCTACAGTGCCAATTTTCTTGAGTCTTCTGTATCATCTGTAAAGTTTCACTGTTCAAATTTCAGTTATATTTGCCTTGTATTTTCACATATATTAAATTATTTTTATCTCAGTTCTAATCAACTGGAAAAAATGCCAATAAGTTAATATGTAAACAAAAAAGTGCTTATGAGATTTGTGTGTCACAACTCTCATTTGCAGTTTTTGGATGTTGGTGCAAGTATGCACTCCTACCTTGTCTGTAGCTTTATATAATTAATCTAAACTGATTCTATTTATGCCTGGTTTTAAATAGTTTTGTACCTTTTGAGTAAATTTTACAGCAGGCCACCATCAATTTCAACCAGTGATATTGTTTCTCATGCAGTCGAATATCTGAGAGATCATTGCAACAATGGATTCCAAAAATCCAAGTAACTTTCATTATAATTAGGATTAGGTTTCCTTATCACGGTACTATACTTTAATCTATTGCATACTTTATGATAGCCTAAATTATCATAATTTTCAGGCCAGAAAAGTATATGAAGCAGTCTTGCATGATACATAGTATCCATTTAGCTAAGAGTATAATTAGCAAATGATTCACAAAATATTAATTACACAACTTGATAATTGTCCCAGACAGACGTAAAGATCATTGCATCTTCATTTCTGATGTGTGGTTTTTGTCATCCAAAGATGTAGATTATTACCTAAAATTCCAATTTAGAATATTTATTAAGTATTACTTAGTTTGCTTTCATCTAGAGTATGCACCTCCTCTCTTGGATTGCCTACACTCCATCCTTCATCAGACATTAAATATCTTTGCTAATACTAAGTATTTAAAGTGCAATCAATACCTGCTTGATGGGGTTCTGTGAGTTCTTTACTCATAATCCTGGCAGTAGGCCAGGCTTGATTTGTGAAAGTTTTGGTCCACCAGTCTGTTGCTTGGAGTGGCCTGCAGGCCTACATACCAACCACAGCCCGGTTGGTCCGTCACTCCTCTGAGAAAACTATCTAGTTTTCTCTTGAAGAAGTCCACTTTTGTTCCGGCCAATATTTTTTATGCTTGCTAGGAGTATGTTGAAAACCTCAGACCTCTGATGTTTATTCAGTGCTTTCTGATTGTGTCTATGGAACCCCTGCTCTTCACTGGTGATATTCTGCATTTTCTTCCATATCGTTCACTTCAGTATGTTGTTATTTTACTGTGTAGATTTGGGACTGGCCCTCCCAGTATTTTCTAAGTGTATATTACTTTGATATCTCTCTTGTCTCCTTTCTAGTGAGTACATTTGGCAAGCTTTGAGACGATCCCAGTAATTTAGGTGCCTTTATCGAGTCTTTGCATGCTTATATGTTCTATGTATTCCCTCTATTCAGCAATCTCCACTGCTCTGAAGGGGGAAGTGAGTATGAGCTGTACTCAAGACAGGACAACACAAGTGACTTGAAGAGTACAACCATTGTGATGGGATC
>WNGS01099579.1:0-20021 GCA_020271785.1 Procambarus virginalis
TATATATATATAATTGTTATGATCTCAGCCTGCAGGAGAAACGAGTCTCACCCTTTGAGAGTTATTCAGCAAGCCTGACCTAACTGGAAGGTCCAGGAATTATAGAGGCGATAACACAGATGTAAAATAGTGTGTTGCATTTTATATAAAAGTTTGAGATTATGGGCAATGGACTAGAAAACAGATAAATGACTTGTTGGAGATGTGGACAAGTTACTGGAGGCGTGAGGCTCGCTTGTGGAGGGCGATGACCTCACTTGAGGCCAGACATCGCAGGGGAGAGGCCGCGCTTCGTCGAGCTCCCGCCAGAAGGGACCCCTAGCGATATTATCTCCAAGAGAAGAGAAGGTGCAGACGTTCCAGCTGTTGAGTCGAGCTGAGGACGTGTGGTCTCAAGTCCTGGACGGCGAGGAGAGAGTATTAAGCCGCCCAGAGACAGTTTTGTGGGCTGTGACAAGCGCCCTGGTCAGACGTTGTCAGAGGGAGAAGCGCCCTCGACCAGATAATCTGTGGTAAGCCCGATTTAAGCCAGTTCATAGTGTTTGCTTGTAGTTGGTCGTGTGCCCAGCGACAGTAGCGATGTTTATTTTCAAATTAGAAATGTTTTGGTATGGCAGAAAGCCTAAAATAAGAGAGTGAAGTGGGAGGAGCGCTGAGCGACGTCCGTCTTCTCTGAGCGCTGGCGGGCAACTGAAGGAGCCCGGCTCCTGAGGGAGGAGGCCCCTCCCAGCGTGAGTGAGGCTCGCCCAGCGAGGTGGCGCATGGACTCGCCCACGGGGGAGTCCACTCTCATTAAATGTAGAGGACAGATAGAGATTGGAGACAAAGATGTTGTATGATTAATTTTGTTTATGTGTTAAAAAGGGAAACAATTTATTGGAATGCAAATGGGTTGCAGGTTTGTCTTTGGGGAAGAAGTTGCTGAGGACTTGGAAGCCAGCACAGAGGGAGTGGTTGATGAGACTCCAAGGCAGGGAGGAGAGGACCCCGAGCTATGAAGAAGCAGTGAGGAGGAGTGTCACGTGCTTCTGCAGAGGTGGTGAAGTGCCACAGTTATTCGAGGAAATTTATGGTGCAGCAGCCAGGAGAGCTGTGGATGACCCTAGTAGGAGTAGGGAAGCACCATAGTTGTTCAAGGAATCTTCATGGTAGCAGCCTGGAGGAGCTGCAGAGGATCCTGGTGTTTAAGCCCTGAGGAACCTGAAGTTGTCAGGGTAGTGAAATAGTTCTAACTGATCACTTGTATGGAGGTGAGAGTGTTTGTCATTAGCGTGAACGACGCAGTGAGAGGTGAGTGATCGTTTGCCATTTATGTGCCAAGAAGTGTATATTGAAGTTTAGAGTTACAGACGTAGGCAGGAGTACCTACAGATATATATGTATTCTAAGACTGATAGAATGGTCGATTGATTCGTTGTGTGGCACGGATCATTTATACTGATATATATATATGTATGTTATTGCTTTCAAATGCTGATTTGCCTTATATGTGTTTATAGGTATATATATATGTATACATTCTCTTGATGGTAGTGTAACATTATATTGTAAGACTTAATCTACTTGAGGAGGTTGATAATATTAGGTAATACCAAGAGATAGGATACCACTTAGCAAGCTGAGGATAGAGTTCTGATGGTGTTGGAGTGCAACCTGATTATAATAGTACAGAGTATAGGATTCATCATTATTATTATATGTATGCGTGTATTGTTATGTACTTCGTCCAGTAAATGTATTCAAATTTGCTGGTGTTTGCACTTGTCCCAGTGAGGCTTCCCAGGAAATAGTAAAGAAGAGAGAGAGAGAGCAAGAAACAGGAACCACTGCTGTGGACAGGGTAAGACAGAAGTCTAGTAAGACAAAGGGGATTGAGGAGGTCATATTCCATAAGGAGAGAGTGGGGAGTCACAGCGGCTCGAGTGGGTGTGTGCACGTGACAACAAGGCTGCGTGTTGGAGCCGCATCCCCTAAACGTGTGACGTTGAGCCCCTCTCCAAGAGCCAGAAGTGCCTAGTGTGATCTCCTAGTGAAATATGAGCATTTGTCGAGTTGTGGGTTGGGTGGTCCGTCAGCGGTAACACCACCAAATCCACCACCGCAACAAAATTGGGGGCCTGTCCGGGAGAGTGAACTGACACACCCACACCCTGTCCAAGAGTGGATTTGTACACCCTTGCTGAAATAGATAAACTGTGTGACCGCAGGTGTATATTCTCTCTCTTGGGAAGACTCACAGGACAAGATGGATAAGGTGCAAGCATTTGTGGAATCAGGCAAGCCTGAGGACTTGGAAGGTTGCACGAGGGATCAATTAAAACAGATAGCAGAAAAGTGTGGCTTTAGGTTGAAAGCATCTAAAGTGGCTGGGATGAAGGATGAGATCCTTAGGCAGTTAAGAGCCAAAAGCGAAGCGGCAGAGCTAGGAGCCCAGAGAGGAGCTGAAAGTGGAAAGGAGGATGATGGGCTGGATGAAGTGAGATCCCAGGGATCGAGTAGGAGCAGCAAGAGTAGCCGCAGTAGCAGGAGTAGCCGCAATAGGAGTTTGGAGAGATTCCAGTTAGAGCTCCAGATGCAGCGAGAGGACAAGGAGAGACAGTTCCAGCTGGAAAAGATGAAATTAGAACTCCAGATGAAAAATGAAGCCGAGAAAGAAAAAGAGAAAACCAGGCTGGAAGTAGAAAAAGAGAAAACCAGAGTAAGGGAACTGGAGTTGGAACAGGAAAGAAAAAGAGAAAACCAGAGTAAGGGAACTGGAGTTGGAACAGGAGAAAGAAAAGGAGAAACAAGACTAGAGGTCGAAAAAGAGAGAACAAAACAAATGGAAATAGAAGCGAATAGAACCTTGGCTGAGCAAAGGATCGAACATGGGTTGCCAGAGAGCACCACCCAGGTATCACGCTCACCAGATGTTAGGGTTAGGGAGAAGGACATTCCCTTGTTTGTTCCAGAAGAGGCAGAGAGCTTTTTCGAGCACTTTGAGAAGGTGGCCAGCATCAAGGAATGGCCACAGGAGGAATGGGCCCAGCTGGTCCAGTTAAGATTGACCGGTGCAGCCAGGGAGGCTTACACCCAATTGTCTCTAGAAGAGTGCCAGGATTATGCCACAGTAAAGAGCAGCATATTGCGCTCGTTCCAGTTAACCCCAGAAGCTTATAGGAAGCGTTTCAGAGAGATGATCAAAGTTGGAGCATGTACGTTTGCTGAGACAGCAAGGGATCTGGAAAGACGATTCCAGAAGTGGATTGAAGCTGCTGGAGTTGGATCTTACGCTGACCTGAAGCAATTGATGGTCATGGAGAAGTTCTTGGAGATGATGCATCCCGAAACAAAGTTCAAGATCCAAGAAGCAGGGATAAAGGAGGTGAGAGATGCCGCAGATAGGGCGGACATGATTACGGAAGCATATAAGAGCTTGAGGGAGAACAGAGTGAAGAATGAGGTGAGACGCAGCAATGGCAGATCCAGTGGAGCCTGGGGAGGAAGAAATTACGAAAGACCCAGAAGAGTCTGGGGTGAGAAGAATTTTGATAAATGGGCGGATAAACGTAAGTACCCTAAAACTCAGAAGAGTAGGTCGCGCACTTCGTCTGAAAGTGAAGATGAAGGAGCTAAACGAGAAACAAATCATTATCCAGGAAATCAAGAGTCCAGTAAAGCCCCACAGAGTGCAAGTAGTGTACCTGGCCCGAGGAACTCTCATGCGAGTGGACAAAGTCAGAACCACTCTGGTACATATAGAAGATACTTTTCCCAGGTGCGATGTTACAACTGTAACGGATTGGGTCACGTGATGCGAGATTGTCGGCAGGGCAAGAGAATTGTGACCCTGGCCATGTGTGACCCCCGAAGTAAATATACTAATGTGTTCCGAGACAAACCACAGATGGTGAACTTAGTGAACGAGAGGTATAGGCCGTTCATAAGTAAAGGTTGGATCAGTATAGGAGGCCAACCTGAGGTAGAAGTTGGTATCTTAAGAGATACCGGAGCTAATCAGAGCGTGATTGCGAGAAGCCTGATTGGGAATGATCGACGGTTAGCTGGCAGGAGAAAGATGAAAGTATATGGGTTATTGTCTGAGAGTGACATGCCCGTTTGTACTGTCCAGCTAAGGTCGGAATATGTGTCGGCGGAGGTGATGTTGGGAGTGTGCCCCGACATACCTGTTCCAGGAGTCCAAATGATCCTGGGGAATGACTTGGCGGGACAAAGGTGTTGCCAAGAGTCATAGCGGAGACTGTGCCAGAGGAGTGCCCAGAAGGCCACGGCACGGGTGGGACACCTGAGAGTGTGAACCTGACTGACATCCGAGGAGATGAGTCAGGAGACCGCCAAGCCATTGAGTACCCTGTCTCGGTAGTGATGAAGGCAGAGGTGGCCGACGAGGAAGACGCTGGAGAAGATGAGACAGTGTCTATTCAGCCGGTAGAAGATATCGACGTAGATATAGCGTGGCTGTTTGATGAAGGTCCAGCTCAGGAAGATGAAGTCTCGGTGAGGCCAAAAGTGAAGATGGCCCAGCCAAAGAAAAATCATGTGAAGAGAGCGAACCTGAGTAGACCCCAGCCTGCTGAAATTAAGGGTCGGAAGGTGAATGCAACTGTGCTGAGCAGAAGTGAGGAAGGATGTGGACATACTGAGGACGGGAGTAGAGCGTCAAGTGGTCCACGAGCACAGAGGCATTTGGATAGTAGAGTTAAGTTGTTTGAGATGTCAGGAGTTGACATGTTTCACAGAAAACGCGGAGGAGAGATAGTGAAGAAGAGTAATAGCCGAGAAAATGGAAGGAGAAGAGACAGTATGTGTGGAGAGATGCTTACGAGCACTCTAGGAGAGGTAAAGCAACATGTACGATCGAGTGCTGTTGGATGTAGTACAGGGCTCGGAGAAACTTCCAGGGAACAAAGAAGAGTTGAAGGAGAAGAAATGGAGTTGTATAGAGGCGAGAAGTGTGGGAAGAGGATGATGATACAAGCATGGAGGAGTAGAAGAAAGCCGAGGACTCGATGGAAGTCAAACAGGATGAGGTCTCGGATAAATGAGGAGACGAAAGGGAGGATCGTCGGTGAAGACGAGGGAGTGAAGTATGATGGCAGGAGACGAAAGTATAATGGCAGTATATGGAAGTGTGAAGACGACAGAGGAGGTACAGACAGTAGATATCTGACTCTGGACGTGAAGAGAAGAAGACAAGGAAACGGAGGGTGGAAACAATAAGTAGAGTTGACCGATGGAGTGCAGGCGTCCAAGGAGGACAGCCTAGCCAAGAGGTGTCAGGGAAGTCAAATCGTTTGTGAGAAGATCATGTTTCGGGCGAGTTGTGAGCCAGATGTTGCAAGGTGCAATGAAGTAGTTGTAGACTCTAAAGAGTACGTGAGCAGATCAACCAGTCGAACCAATCGGTTGGAGAACGAGACAGTGTGGTGGCGGATGTATTATCCCGAGCTTTGCCACTGGAATAACTCTCAAAAATAAGGGGAGGGGAGTGTTATGATCTCAGCCTGCAGGAGAAACGAGTCTCACCCTTTGAGAGTTATTCAGCAAGCCTGACCTAACTGGAAGGTCCAGGAATTATAGAGGCGATAACACAGATGTAAAATAGTGTGTTGCATTTATATAAAAGTTTGAGATTATGGGCAATGGACTAGAAAACAGATAAATGACTTGTTGGAAGATGTGGACAAGTTACTGGGGGCGTGAGGCTCGCTTGTGGAGGGCGATGACCTCACTTGAGGCCAGACATCGCAGGGGAGAGGCCGCGCTTCGTCGAGCTCCCGCCAGAAGGGACCCCTAGCGATATTATCTCCAAGAGAAGAGAAGGTGCAGACGTTCCAGCTGTTGAGTCGAGCTGAGGACGTGTGGTCTCAAGTCCTGGACGGCGAGGAGAGAGTATTAAGCCGCCCAGAGACAGTTTTGTGGGCTGTGACAAGCGCCCTGGTCAGACGTTGTCAGAGGGAGAAGCGCCCTCGACCAGATAATCTGTGGTAAGCCCGATTTAAGCCAGTTCATAGTGTTTGCTTGTAGTTGGTCGTGTGCCCAGCGACAGTAGCGATGTTTATTTTCAAATTAGAAATGTTTTGGTATGGCAGAAAGCCTAAAATAAGAGAGTGAAGTGGGAGGAGCGCTGAGCGACGTCCGTCTTCTCTGAGCGCTGGCGGGCAACTGAAGGAGCCCGGCTCCTGAGGGAGGAGGCCCCTCCCAGCGTGAGTGAGGCTCGCCCAGCGAGGTGGCGCATGGACTCGCCCACGGGGGAGTCCACTCTCATTAAATGTAGAGGACAGATAGAGATTGGAGACAAAGATGTTGTATGATTAATTTTGTTTATGTGTTAAAAAGGGAAACAATTTATTGGAATGCAAATGGGTTGCAGGTTTGTCTTTGGGGAAGAAGTTGCTGAGGACTTGGAAGCCAGCACAGAGGGAGTGGTTGATGAGACTCCAAGGCAGGGGAGGAGAGGACCCCGAGCTATGAAGAAGCAGTGAGGAGGAGTGTCACGTGCTTCTGCAGAGGTGGTGAAGTGCCACAGTTATTCGAGGAAATTTATGGTGCAGCAGCCAGGAGAGCTGTGGATGACCCTAGTAGGAGTAGGGAGGCACCATAGTTGTTCAAGGAATCTTCATGGTAGCAGCCTGGAGGAGCTGCAGAGGATCCTGGTGTTTAAGCCCTGAGGAACCTGAAGTTGTCAGGGTAGTGAAATAGTTCTAAATGATCACTTGTATGGAGGTGAGAGTGTTTGTCATTAGCGTGAACGACGCAGTGAGAGGTGAGTGATCGTTTGCTATTTATGTGCCAAGAAGTGTATATTGAAGTTTAGAGTTACAGACGTAGGCAGGAGTACCTACAGATATATATGTATTCTAAGACTGATAGAATGGTCGATTGATTCGTTGTGTGGCACGGATCATTTATACTATATATATATATATATATGTATGTTATTGCTTTCAAATGCTGATTTGCCTTATATGTGTTTATAGGTATATATATATGTATACATTCTCTTGATGGTAGTGTAACATTATATTGTAAGACTTAATCTACTTGAGGAGGTTGATAATATTAGGTAATACCAAGAGATAGGATACCACTTAGCAAGCTGAGGATAGAGTTCTGATGGTGTTGGAGTGCAACCTGATTATAATAGTACAGAGTATAGGATTCATCATTATTATTATATGTATGCGTGTATTGTTATGTACTTCGTCCAGTAAATGTATTCAAATTTGCTGGTGTTTGCACTTGTCCCAGTGAGGCTTCCCAGGAAATAGTAAAGAAGGAGAGAGAGAGCAAGAAACAGGAACCACTGCTGTGGACAGGGTAAGACAGAAGTCTAGTAAGACAAAGGGGATTGAGGAGGTCATATTCCATAAGGAGAGAGTGGGGAGTCACAGCGGCTCGAGTGGGTGTGTGCACGTGACAACAAGGCTGCGTGTTGGAGCCGCATCCCCTAAACGTGTGACGTTGAGCCCCTCTCCAAGGGCCACAAGTGCCTAGTGTGATCTCTTAGTGAAATATGAGCATTTGTCGAGTTGTGGGTTGGGTGGTTCGTCAGCGGTAGCACCACCAAATCCACCATCGCAACAATATATATATATATATATATTATATATATATATATATATATATATATATATATATATATATATATATATAATAATATATATTATATATATTGTGACGATAATCTCTTATCAGAGATTTAGCCTGCCATTTTCTGCGAATCACTCCTGTCCTCATCAACATAAAGATACGTTTTGTAGTGGCTAACGTATTATACTCGCCACACGTACCAGCAACTCCCTCCTTCCCCCCCACTGCTGCACCTGGTCGACGCGCCGAACCCTGCAACGGCCTAACTAGCGACTGCGACCATCCAGCTTCCTCATTGGCCGCCAACCAACACTCCACTCCGGCTCCCCGCCAATCACAAACCTCACCAGTTATTGTTGGAGTCCCTTACGTTTCTGCCAGCCAGAATATTGTGTGCTCGCAAGCTGTGAACTCCTAAGTGACTCACTCTGTGTGGTCAAGTAGAGGTTCATAGTTAGTGCATAATATTCCAGCATTCATATTTTACTTACTTTTGTATGTCAATTCTCCTCCCCATTAACGTAATCTATTTTCATTTTATATTGTTTATTGTTTTTGCCAGTAAGCCAAGTTTTTGCATTTATTTCAATTTGTGTTTTCTTATTGTTATTAAAATCCATATTTTTTATTATTGCTTTTCGTCTTTACAACCTTACCACACATTACCAAATCAGCAGTCATTCTTTTTTTTCTCTTTTTTTTTTTCCTTTTCTTTTTTTTTATT
The DNA here is from genome assembly GCA_020271785.1 of Procambarus virginalis. NCBI lineage: Eukaryota > Metazoa > Arthropoda > Malacostraca > Decapoda > Cambaridae > Procambarus > Procambarus virginalis. The sequence goes on from WNGS01099579.1 coordinate 8,318, forward strand.
TATATGTGGCCCAGCAATGACAACTGCTAGTTGGAAGACTGCCGACCACCATTTCCAACTCCATTACCGTCACTATAATGGGGGCCTGTCCACGGAGTCACCTATAACGGGGGCCTGTCACGGAGTCACTATAAATGGAGTTCTGTCCACGGAGTCACTATAAATGGAGTTCTGTCCACGGAGTCACTATTAAATAGAGATCTGTCCACGGAGCTTCACTCAGGTTTGGTAATTGTGGTAAGCGCACTTGGCTCTTATTTCCCTTGCTTCCATTATTCACATTAATCATTCTTTATTTTATATGGTGCTGTGTATGTTGTACATTACGGGAATAGCATATGGTGAGAGTGAGACAACTTGGATTACGTGGTGACTGTAGGCCGCAGTCATACTCTTAATTGGTCGTCTCCCCCTTCCGTGTTATCCTCCGTGTTTAACATCTTTGTCCCCCAATATTTCTCACTTTTTGACAGATTATCACATAGGTACCCTGGTACTGTGGTCTGTCTCCGGTCAATAGCACCCAAGTCCTGCAATCCGACTCTAGGAGGAAAAAGAGGGCTTTAGATCCTCTAGCACGAACTATTATTGGCGAATTGGGACCTCGCCGATAGTTCTCGTCACCAGTTGACACATCGCACCCCTACTCGTCGGTCAGACTGATGGTATTTACTTAAGGTAGGGAATTGGCGTTCTTTCTTTTGAGCACAAAAGTTCGCTAATTCTGTAAATACCATATTCAATTTCAGTGGGTACCATTGCTTATGTTCTATAGTGACTTGGCAAGGTATGACTACATTTTTTGGACTACCTCATTTATTTTGAAGCCATTTAGTGTTTCACTTGTATTCTAAAATTAGTTTTCACTAATTAGTAGGATTTTCTTGCCTTTATCCTCCCATAGTGAGTACCAGGTACAAGATTTCCTGCGACCTTATTCATTTACCATCTTGAATTTACTTTAATTATTAATAATTCTCCACAGGATAGGTATCAGTTGCCACGTTTCCTGTTTCTGACACTCGCCACATTCTCACGATATTCATATCCTTTGTTTTGCTATATTTCACCATGTTCCGCTTACAAGTTTTCAAAGCAAATCCAGAAAGAGAAATAGGGACCTTACGTCAAGCTAAGAGGGTCGATTTGTTAACTCTTGCACATGAGTATCACTTAGAAGTTCCTGATGGAGCCAACAAATTTACCATTAATAATATGATACTGGATCACCTTGCTGAGGAAGTATTATAGATTCTTCTACCCATGAACAGCACATTATTTCAGATAAAGATGACTTGAGAGCGATGAAGCTCAGATTGGAACTTGCCAAGATCGAGCTACAGCAACAACAAGAAGCAGCTGCCATCAGGAAGGAAGAACAAACGCGTGAAGCTGCAATCAGAGAGCGTGAAGCTACCCTCAGAAAGGAAGAAGCTGCCCTGGCCAAGGAAGCAGCTGCCATCCGGAAGGAAGAAAGTGAAAGGGAGGCCCTACTCCTCAAAGGACAGCAAGAACGTGAGTTGGCCTTATCAAACAGCGACTAAGTCACTCATATTGGAGAGAATTGCACGTTGATACGTTCCAGTTCGAATGTAATCCTGCCCGAAGATGCAAGGAATGCATTACTGTATTGCCATCGGCAGTGAATACAATAAATACACCATTGCAAATTCATTATATTACATTTATTTCTTACAATTGAAGTCTCAGTTATTTACATATTCCAGGGGTAAAAGAAAATATGAGAACACACCTGCATCATATTCTGTTGCTGGGAAAGGTAACTGTAAAACTGAAGAAAAAAACTATTAGACACTTTCTTCAAATACCGAGAAATGTCAGCGTGTGTACAAGACTAAGAACAATGTTGACATTTCATGATACAACAACAAAACAGTCATTTAATATAGAACTGTCCTACCACACAAATTATGAGTAAAACAAGGAAAATTGATAGGCCTACAGAAACTACACATCAAACTACACACACTACACTACACATAAGATCTCATATTGCATTTCCTGAGTTATCTAGCTTGATTGCTCCTTAATGCAAGACATGAATGAACCCCTAGTTAGGGTCTCACACTGTCATACTTTGTATACTGTTCCCTAAAGTTTATACAGATGTAACCAGAAAACACACAAAAACTCTAATTCCTTCCATAGACTACTCGACATCACAGACTAACAATTGTCCCACAAAGTCACTATCTCCCATAGTGACTTTTGATTATGAGCAGTCTAATATTCAAAACTTCACAAATTCTTTCTGACTGCTTGATACCTGCTTGATGGGGTTCTGGGAGTAGTTGTTCTCTCCAGGCCTGGCCTCAGGCCAGGCTTGACGTGTGAGAACTTGGTCCAACAGGCAGTTGCTTTGTGTGGTCCGCAGGCCCACATACCCACCCACAGCCCAGTTGATCCAGATCTACTTGAAGAAAACTATCTAGTTCTCTCTTGAAGAGAGAACAATATGTCCTATACTCGCTGGAGGATGTTGAACAACCGTGGACCTCTGAAGTTTATACAGTCCCAACAGCAGCAGTTTGGGCAAATGGATACCACAACTATTCAATCACCTTCATGTGGCTCCCATCACCCAAAGATGGTAACCGACTACCTGCTCCAATCAACTGCAGACAACTTCATCAAGCCTACCTGCTCCAATCAACTGCATCAATTTATCTTTACAAGTCATTTTTTATTTTATGTTAGCTTTTTCCTTCCAAAGTTACCTCTGGCATTTGTCTGACATTTTGAGAAAATCCTGCATACCCCAGGAGCATTCCTGGGCATCATTTTATCAGAGGTCACCATGAATAGTGCATACCCCTCCACCTGTAACCTGTAGCCCTGAAGGTAAACCAAACAGGAACAGATGTAGGAGCCACTTGCCAAAAAGAACACACCTAATGCAGTTTGGAAAGGAGTAAAGATGCAAGCAGTGTACCATAAAGGCAGGCATGCAAAACTCCTGGGCACCCCACAAAAGTCCTGTGACTGTCCTCAACCAAGAGTCTCTCAAGATGAAAACAGATCCATACATTACTCAGGGTGAAGCACCTTCCATGGGTCAGTTCTCACAAGGACAGACTCCTGAACCCAGCAGAGCAAACAACAACACCAGGCACCTAGGGTAGCGAACCTTAGGCCCATGTACCTCAAGGTGATTACTTAAGGTCCACACAACTAGTGAGGCTTGTATACTGCACACAACTGAAGATAATGAAATAGGAACAGACATAGGGAAATGGCCCTTATAGAGAGTCTAGAGGATAGCCAACACTTATCTTGAAAAACCGGGACCCAAGGGCAAAGGCGACACTCCAAACACCGCAGCACCAAGTGAAAGACTGGTCAGGACTAAGTTCCGAAAGGGTTCAATCCGGAACTTGGTTCATTATGGGAACTGTAACTGGGAGTCAGTTCTTTTTCAAGACATGACCAAAATAGGGCATGAAGCCGTCCATTTAAAAGCAATTCCAAATAATCCGACATTCATCTATTCTGTTTTTTAATTTGTAAACAAGAGAAGCACTGAGTCTTGTATTGTATTATTTAAAAAATATAAAAGGGCCATTTCAATTTGATAGCAAAATATATTATGCACCAAACATTATTTTTAATCAGTGTCAGTTGTGGACAATCTCTGTAGAAAAAAAATGCTTCTAGCATTCTTTGGCAACCTAGATGATTTGAGTTGAGTTGCCATAGAATGCTAAACCATACGATGCTAGTAACAGAGATGAGAAACATTGTGTGTGCAAGTAGCAACATTGTTGCCATGTAACGGGGGAAAATCCACCCAAATTAATCTTTGAAGAGATTACTAACTAAAATCCTGTACTCATCACTGAAGGTGACTTATTATTCCAAAACATTGGGAATTATCTAGATACTTGAGCCAGCTAATTACAATATTGAATAGCACTTGCATTTCACTAATTTACCTGAATTAACAAGCAAGCTGGTAGGTACATATTTTCCAAGTAACAAGATACCCTATTCTTACTGAAGTCATAAGCTTCTTTGATAACATACAAGGCTTATTCTTTTCTCAATTGATGTTAATTTTAACATAAGTACTTAGTGGTCAGTAGCTGTGAGAGGCAAAATCTTCCTGCTGTAAATCCATGTTGGCCTGGATTGTGGAGGTCATTGGTTTCCATGAATCTAGTGATCTAACTGTAAACACGATTGATTCTTCCTACTATTTCTTTTAATACATGAATTATTCTCCTAGTTTGATGACTCAACACAGGGTCCAGGTGGCGCTGCTGTTTACTACACATGAGCTCTAATCCCTCGTGGGGGGATGACCCTAAACTTTCAGGTCAACTACCAACTTGCTCCATATATTTTACAAAGGGCTTATCCTCCCGTCAAGAGAAACCTAAACTTTTAATGTTAGATCTATGGTCTTCTATATTAACAGTCCTACTGTTACAACCATGTCATGATGGTGTATCATGTATGACTTGTGATCATTACAGGAGTCTGTAACTGCTTGTCTTTATTGAAAGTTAGTTTAGTTTAGTTCATTTATTATGCACCCCATACCCATCTTGTGGGCGGAAGTGGAAAGGGTTACAGAGGCATATAATAGGCTCAGGGACAATCAAATATCATAGAATTTTGTACAGTACAACCTCGATTCAACGTACCCCGATTCAACGAATCTCCGGCTAGTTCGCACACTTTTCAGGCCGGATTTACTCACCCGGTTCGACGAACAATGGTTCGCCGAAGCGGGGGATGTTCGGATTTGCTTACGACGTCGAGACAGAGTTCACAGACTGGTGGAAAAGTTTCACATTCTATCACAGATTACAATTATTAATTCCTTCATATGACAAGTTCGATCACACAAGTGGACCACACAAGTGGACCGCACATGTGGTCCACAAGTGGTCCACAAGCTTACGATGTTGGGACAGAGCTCACAGTGGTAGAAAACTTTACCATCCCATCACAGATTACATTTAATAATTCCTTCATATGACAAGTTAGATCACACAAATGGATCACACAAATGGACCACACAAGTGGACCACACAAGTGGACCACAAGTGGTCCACAAGCTTACGATGTTGGGACAGAGTTCACAGAGTGGTGGAAAACTGTCTCATTCTATCACAGATTACAATTAATAATTCCTTCATAAGACAAGTTGGATCACACAAGTGGACCACACAACAAGTGAATCATATGAACCAAACACCAGCCAGAATGGTCCACAAGAAGTGACGCATATTAACCAAACACCAGCCAGAGTGGTCCACAGAAGTGAACGACTGAGTTTCAATGATTTTCGTTCACCGATTTGTGGCACACGTATCTTTGTAAATTAATTTAAAGGCTGAAGCATGAATAGCTAGCTAATATGTTGAAATCTTCTTATACATTTTCTGTGATGAAACAAGACGAGTGAGGGTGGACAGATAAGGGAATACTGTACAGTAAACTTCCCTTTACAGTGAGGTTTCACTCACTTTCGTCTGTGTTGTCATAGTTCAGTGACCCATGGCTTTGAACGTTTCACATTAATAAATCATTTCTAAAACTGGTGTTTTAATAACTCTTTATTATCCTAATTAAACCAAACTAAATAAGACCAAAATATACTGTAATAAGGTAGATATCTCCTATTTGAGAAATTGTTCACATTATTGGCAGCACAACTCCAGCACGAGTAGACGGGTCTAATCCCTGTCCATACACCATGCTTGTTGTGTTGTGTTCGATTTCGTCGCCACAGTTCAGCGATCTACGGCTTCGAAATAATAAAATTAATAAATTAGTTCCAAAGTAAGTATTTTTTATAGCTCTTATTACCGAAATAATGTTGCTAAACTAAATATGTAACCCAAAAAATATAATTTGATGTAAATTGAATATTTGAGAGAAATATATGTTACTGGAAATCGAACACAACACCAGGCGGTGTTTTGTTCGATTTCGTCGCCACAGTTCAGTGACCTATGGCTTCGAAATAATGAAATAAATAAATCAGTTTCAAAATAAGTATTTTTTATAGCTCTTATTATCGTAATAATGTTGCTAAACTAAATACATAACACAAAAATATATAATTTGATGTAAATCGAATATTTAAGAGAAATTTATGTTACTGGATCAGGCTTAAACACCAGCCAACTGAAGGGTGTGCGTATAGACTTAGCCTGCGTTCGTACAGTATGCACCCAGTGCCCTTAGCTTTGTCTGCGATTGATGTACAGCATTTATCTGCCGATGGAAGAATAATTGTGGAATTGACCATTTTTTTACTACAGCTCTTTGGTTATAAAACAAAATGTCTCAGGGGCTTACTAATAGTGCCTTATTAATGCCAAAAACGAAGCAATATTTTGCAAGAACTAGTAGCAGAAAATCAACCAGCACGAGAACAGCCGTACCCAACACGAGAACAGCCATACCCAGCACGAGAACAGCCGTACCCAGCAGGAGAACAGCTGTACCAAGCACGAGAACAGCCGTACCCAGCAAGAGAACAGCCGTACCAAGCACGAGAACAGCCGAACCCAGCACGAGAACAGCCGTACCCAGCATGAGAACAGCCGTACCCAGCACAAGAACAGCCGTACCCAGCACAAGCACAGTTGTACCCAGCACTGGTACAACAGCAGCCAGCACCAGCTCAGAAGCAGCTGAACTCACAGCAGCAGCGAGCACCAGCAAAGCTGATGCAAACATCTAAAAACATCGTGTGCAGCATGAACAGTTAGAACAAGTGTTAAATTTAAGTGTGTACTCAGTGTTAAAATTAAAGTTGCAGTAATTTTTGTGTACAATAGTTTTCATAAACTGTATTGTAGTACTCAACATACAGCAGAACTACTTTTAATCAACACAGTGCTAACGGCATAATGCACTGCAGTACGTATTTACTGTAGAGCATTCACAACTTCACGAAACTTCAAGATGGACATAACTTCAACAATAAGGTAAATTTATGAATTACTGTACAGTATTTTTTTAGTAGAGAAGTAATATATAGGTACAGTATGTAATATGATAATGCATTTTTATTGTGTACAAGAAAAAAAAAAGACACTGACACAAACGCCTCCTGAAGGTCACCTCTTGCAACGAATCCAACGCTCCAACGAACTGGGGTTGGTCCCATATAGTATGTTGAATCGAGGTTGTACTGTACTTAGTTTAGCAACATTATTACAATAATAAGCTATAAAAAAAATACTTATTTTAGAACTGATTTATTAATTCGAAGCTGTAGGTCACTGAACTGTGGGGACGAAATCGAATGAAACCCGCATGGTGCTGCGTGCACACGGATTGACCCGTCCACTCGTGCTGGAGTAGTTTTGACAAATAATTTCTCAAATATCAGACGTCTATCTTATTATAGTATATTTTTGGTTTTATTTAGTTTAGTTTATTTAGGATAATAAAGAGCTATTAAAACACAGTTTTAGAAACTATGAATCTGAAACTTTCCAAGTCATAGGATCACTGAACTATGATGACACAGACGAGAGTGAGTGAAACCTCACTGTAAAGTGAGGTTTACAGTACAGTATTCCCTTATCTGTCCACCCTCACTCATCTTGTTTCATCACAGAAAATGTATGCAAGAAGATTTCAACACATTAGCTAGCTATTCATGCCTCAGCCTTTAAATTAATCTACAAAGATACATGTGCCCCAAATCATTGAACGAAAATCATGGAAACACAGTCGTTCACTTGTGTGGACCATTCTGGCTGGTGTTTGATTCATATGGTTCACTAGTTGTGTGGTCCACTTGTGAGATCCAACTTGTCATATGAAGAAATTATTAATTGTAACCTGTGATAGAATGGTTAAGTTTTCCACCAGTCTATGAACTCTGTCCCAACATCGTAAGCTAATCTGCACATCCTCCACTTCAGCGAACCAGAGTACGCCGAACCGGGTGAGTAAATCTGGCCAGAAAAGTGTGCGACCCAGCCGGAGATGCGGCGAATCGGGGTACGTTGAATCAAGGTTGTACTGTACTGGATTCGACTCCAAGGAGGCCATTTACCTTAAATTTAATTTCATGTGGTAGCAAAGGAATATGAAATCAATAAAAACAATCATACCTCAGACAGTAAGAGAAGATTAAATAAAAGTTCATCATCCAAATGTTCCTCTTTCTGTACTTCTTCATTATCAGTCAAAGCCAATAATAAACGACACACTCCTGGGACAAATGCTTTTAGTGCCTCTGAAGGATTTATCTGAAAGCCACGCAAAACAATAAGACACTTTAACAATTGCAAGGTTTACCAACCAAATATCAAGATGTTACAATTAAGTATATGGTTAAAAAATAGTAGCTGCCTAGCTTTCATTTTTCATATAACATGTAAAATCTTCTACCACAGATGGGCATTTAGGTTTGGGAGGGGGAAGGAGGAGAATGAAATCCAATCTCGTTACAGCACTTACTTTGACTGCTGAACGACACATGTTTGCAGCAAATTTGCCTGCAACATGAATTTCTATCATCTTTCCTTTGATGAACGTCTGTAAACGCTGGAGAGCAGCCTGGGGGAAACATTTATTAATTATCTCATCATATCAAATATATGCGGTCATTGTAACTAACACTCAATCTCACCCCCAAGCTTTGTAAAGTACCATGTGACAAATGTGTGTGTAAAATTTTATGAAATTGAAGATTGGTATTGAAGATTTTAAAAATTCCCTAAACAGGACTAGGGTAGACCAACATGCAATTTTCAAATTTCCCTAAACAGGACTAGGGTAGACCTACATGCAAAAAATACATGTAAATACATGTAGACCTAAATGTAAAAATTTCACAATTATTGAAAAGAGTACTGTAAGTGTGTGAAGTACAGAAGCACTTTGCATGCCACTTTCCATGATGTATATTAAGTCTGCCTGGGACCTGACAGCTGAGTGGACAGAGCCTCGGATTCATAGTCCTGAGGTCCTGGGTTCGATCCCGGTGGAGGCAGAAACAAATGGGCAAAGTTTCTTTCACCCTGATACCCCCTGTGCAGGCGATGAGTCACAATAACGTGGCTGAAGTATGTTGAAAAGACCACACACTAGAAAGTGAATCGACTTGAAAATGGTCCAGGACAGACCGAAATGTCATCGTCCCTTCACTTTCTAGTGTGGCCTGATACCCCCCTGTTAACTAGCAGTAAAATAGGTTCCTGAAAGTTAGACAGCCACTAAGGGCTGCTTCCTGCGGGTGTGTAACAAAAAGGAGGCCTGGTCGAGGATCGGGCAGAGGGGATGCTAAGCTCCAAAATCATTTCAAGATAACCTCAAGAAGATAAGTCACTGGAGATGGAAGACCTGCTAGAAACATGGAAGACAGCTAATGTAACCCCAAGATACAAAAAGGGCGACAGGCAAGTGGCACTGAACTACAGGCCAGTGTCCTTAACATGTATACCATGCAAGGTGATAGAGATTATCATGAGAAAAAGCCTGGTAGCACATCTGGTGAGAAAGGACTTCATGACACACCACCAACATGGGTTCAGGGATGGCAAATCTTGCCTCACAAGTTTAATAGAATTCTACAACCAGGTGACAAAGATTAAGCAAGACGCAGAGAGTAAGGGTGAGGTATGAGACCTCAGTATGGCATGAAGTCATCAGCAGTCCCAAAGGTTTCTGTACTTGGACCTATTCCATTTCGGATATTCGTAAATGATTTTCCAGAGGGTATCTTGAGGTTATCTTGAGATGATATCGGGGCTTAGTGTCCCCGCGGCCCGGTCCTCGACCAGGCCTCCACCCCCAGGAAGCAGCCCGTAGCAGCTGTCTAACTCCCAGGTACCTATTTACTGCTAAGTAACAGGGGCATCAGGGTGAAAAACATTTTGCCACTTTGTCTCCGCTTCCACCGGGGATCGAACCCGGAACCTCAGGACTACGAATCCGAAAGGTAAGCGCCCCAAAAACAAAGCACTATTCTGGTTAAGAAATTGCTACCGAAAGCCGAACTAGTGAACAGAACCCCCCAAATGAAAATGAGCATGACGTCACCACGTCACTGTGCCGCTGTTTGACCACGTCACTGTTTGACCTAGATGCTCTAGATAATTCATCCCATACATGCTTTGCTTCCTCTGTCTAAGTTTGGTGGCCATATATATCTCATGTTATATATTTTTTAGCTTTTTTGTTTAATTCTAACCAAATAGTTTGTGTGTGGGGCTCAGTTTTGATTGCCTCTGAGAACATTTCAAAGTCCAAAGGATGGCCAATACTTATCTGGAAACATCCAGGACCTAAAGGGTATAAGCTTCATTAGCATGTTAAACCTTGGTCGTCCTTCCAGTATTCTTTAGTATATTACTGTAAACAGTAATTTGTTTGAAGATGTTTGAGCTGCTCACTTGGTATATCTGTGGATGTGCCTGAGTAAGTATAGCCGAGAAGGTTGAAGAGAGTCCCATTTCCAGCATGTTTTCTTCTCTGTTCATTTTTTCTGTCTCTCTGTCCAACCGAGTTATTTGCTCAAGGGTCGAGTTCTCAATGAGAGCAAAACAGCGGTCCATGAACTGAAGCACAAAGTCTTCAAATCCTGCTGTCTGCAAACACACCTCTTGCTCAATCTGTTAAAAGGCAAATTTATTCCATATTTAAATGTTAACTAGGATATGGGAAATAATTTATTTAAACACTTTTAGTTCTATTACCAAATATTTATGCTATAAATGGCATATAAAAATATTTCATTATCTTCCTTTTGCAAATTTATTAAACAATGAAGAATTACACCACCCACTTCTGTTAAGTCAGTATATTCTTCGACAGCTGCTGAACAATCTACAAAAGGTACAAGGGTCACCAATGTGTAGATGAACTGGAATGTTACCTGAAATTTTTAAATTATTATTATTATTATTATTAATCAATGGAGCAGAGTAAACTTTTAACTTTTCCTTATTACAATAATATTGACTTTTTTAAGAACATAATTGAATTTTTGAGAATGGTATTGTAATCGAACACCAATACAGTACTTTTGGTTTTCAAAAGCAACGATGCATTGGGCTGTCAATAATGTTATTTGTATCAGAGAATGTGTTTAATATAAGTAATGTAGCACAAATACATTCATGTTACAAATATGAGCACATTATTTTCTTTGAACAATAAAACTTACAGTTTTTGCTGCTATTACACTGTATACATACTTGTATATACTGTATCTACATTCTATACACTACATTTATACAAATTGCTAATCAGTTCTGCTGGGTGTGGTAATTTTATAATCCATGCACAGAATAGTGCCACTTAGCAATGATTCCCTGGCCGGACCAACCAAGCATCAATCTCCAACGAACCCCTCTGAAAGCTAGTTGACATCACCAGAACAGAAAGAAACGGTGCAAACTCGGCCATGCCCAAGGCCAACTAACCTGCAATGACCAGATGCAGAGCCAGGAGGATACCTGACCCAAAAGCCCTGACCCCCAGGAAGAGCAGATGGATTGACTAACTCCACTGCAGGCCATGCCCTGCAGTGGAGTTAGTCAGTCCCTTTTGTGAGCCGAAAGGCTCACGAATCATGGAATCAGAAGCTGGCAAACTGAGCCAGACTCCCCCTAAGATGGAATCAAAGAGATGAACTACAAAGGGCCTAACCATTAGTAGAACCAACCTTCTACGGCTTATAGTTGCAACGTCTAACAGAAAA
>WNGS01099602.1:0-11732 GCA_020271785.1 Procambarus virginalis
GAACGGCCATTTATAAAAACCATGTTGCGACTCAATTATTAATTTATGTTTTTCAAGTTGAAGACGAATTTATTTGCTATTATAGATTCGAGTAACTTTCCTACAATTGTGGAACCAATTGCCGCGTAACATTGTGGAGGTGGGGTCCCTCGATTGTTTTAAAGCTTGGGTTGGACATGTATATGAGCGGGATTGGGTGTGGTTATAAATAGAAGCTGCCTCGTATGGGCCAATAGGCCTTCTGCAGTTGCCTTTGTTCTTATGTTTACTTTCTGAGCTCTTTGTGTGACCTGCGCTTCGTTGCTCTTCTGTGCTTTCCCTTTCGAACGAAATGAAGGCTCACCACAGCACTCGTCCTCCAACATGGTCAATGAGTTAGAAGTCCCTAAGGTATCTGAAGGCGGCTTTGTCAAATTCTTCTTAAGACCACTGTCTTTTACGACTTTCCAAGACGAGGTCTTTTAATACTGGTCTCCCCCTTTGTTCTTCCTGATGTTGTTTCAGCTGACGTACCTCCTCCCCTAGGGAATCCAACTCTGTTCTCAGAGCTCCAACTAGATTCTCAGTTCCCTCACTACACCATCCATTATTGCTATGATAATATTACTACAATCGGATCTCCAGCTAACACACCCTCTCACTGTGACTGACAAGTGACTACTGTCTGGTGTGACTACTACATGTGGCTGATCTTACAAGGGTTGGGTTGTTGCTGTTGCGAACTTGTTGGCACCTTTGGTGGGAGAGTTTGTTTGGGTTTAACTGTCAGTAGATAATGGAATGGAATTTATATGGAGAAGGAGGTAATATAAGTATGGGTTTGTGGGAGAAACAAATTGGCAAAATGATCTGGGAAAGAGAAGGGCTTCAAATAACAATACACTTAAGGTATATTACAAGAACAGTAGGAGTCTAAGAAACAAAATAAAAGATTTAAATGTTCTTATCTTCACAAAAAAATAGATATTATTGCGCTTACCGAAACGTGGATGAATGTAGAGAATAGAGAACTATTAGATGAATATCAAATAAATGGATTTAAACTATTTCACACAGATATATTAGACGAGGAGGAGGAGTAGCCATATATGCTAGGGAAATTTGAAATGTCGTTTCAGAGAGGGAATCAAAACTAAGCCACACATACATAAACTATTTGGCTAAAATTAAACGAAAAAGCAAATAATCTTATAATAAGTGTTACATACAGGCAACCAAACTTAAACAGAATGGAAGGAAAGCATCTATGGGATGAAATATCTAGATCATTTAAGTCTAGCAGTATTTGCCTCATGAGTGACTTTAATTTTAGTGGAATAAACTGGTTTAACAGAACAGGGAATAAATGAAACAGAAGATAATCTAGAATTAAATGACGATTGCTTTCTTACGCAACACATTAAGGAAGCAACGCGGAAAAATACTATTTTACATCTAGTGTTAACTAACTGGGAAACACAAATTATTGAAATCGAAATAGGGAGTAAGCTAGGGAACAGTGATCACAAAGAAATCAAATTTAGCGATGAATGGAATAGATCTGTTGGACAAAATTCTATTGAAATGCCAGGTTTTCGAAAAGCTGATGCTAAAAGCCTAAGAAATGTTTTGGGTCAAATAGATTGGAAATTCCTGGGCATGTGGGGTGGGTCAATCTTGAAGAGAGACGTGAAGCCAGCGATGGGTGATGTAAAAAGGGATTCGATGTGGATTCAAAATAGGACTTTTTTTAAAAATATTCTAGGCAAAGCACAGGAACGTAATATCATACAAATTGAATAGATCGAATATTAATGATCCGAAAAGGATAACAATGGATCTGAAGAACCTTATAGGAAGAAAGAGAGCATGGTGCAAAATGATTAAGAATGGGGAAGTCAGTTTAAAATAAGAATTCGTACAACTAGTTAGAAATGTTAAAAAAAGATAAGGAGGGCAAAGAGAAACTATGAAGTTCGCCTAGCAGGGCAAGCAAAGGCAAATCCTAAAGTTTTTTCACTTTTACCGAACAAAAATTAGGGAAAGGATTGGTGCATTAAAAACTGAAACAGGTCAGATAACGGATAATGACTAAGAGATAAGTAGTATTTTAATAAATATTTTATCTGTTTTTACTAAAGAGGAACTTAACACTATACCTTCAGCAGAACAAAGTCTTATGTGGGTAGGGATGAGGGCAGGTTGACTAGTTTAGCAGTTACCAGGGATGATGTTATTATTAAACAAATAGAGAAACTCAAACCAAACAAATCCCCAGGTCCGGACGAAGTGTTTGCCAAGATGCTTAAAGAATGCAAAGAGGAGCTTTGCGATTCATTGTCTACCATATTTAATAAATCATTAGAGTCAGGCAATAATTGGGCACTGATACTTTTACCCCCCCCCGTCTCCAAGATTACTATACAAACAGATACCAAAGCTTCTCCTTTCCATACCTTATTGTTCTTATTTTTTGTTCCTTTCTTTGTCCATCCCACTTGTGAGTTGTTGTTTGCTGTTGTGACGATTACTGACGCCTTTGAGCAATATGTGGGCGTGTATGCCTCTCTTTATTTCTTTTAGTATCTTTATGTGTCTGTCTCATCGACACCTGACTGTATGTCCGACTCTAGTTCTCGAACACTGTCTCTTAATCGGTGTGTTTCTATATATAGATCCATCTGTTTGTCTTTTTACGGAAAACCTAGAGGGATGCACTAACCCTACCAGCTCCATTACTGGTACAGCCAGCCCTCCCGGGCTGAAAACCACCTTGAAGACCCCCATCCATCGCCAGATCACTAGTATCAGCTATTGATACAGATAATGGCTCCAAAGAGCCTCCACTTATGGGTTAATCATAACCCGTGCTACTGGAACTAGTTCTGAGTAGCTGAATCTAAAAGAACAACAACAGTCTTTACGCACACCCATTCACACTGCATTGAGGGTGTGAACACAATGCAACCCAAACGTCTGAAGGTTATAGTTAATCCCCTTGACGGTCATGCATTCTGGAAAAGCCATATTCTAAAGGTTCTGAAGGACATAATTGGCATCTTAATCAGGAAGGTGATGATATCGTGCTCTTCTTTTCTTCTGAGGAAGAACTAGAAAAACTCTTGACAAAGGATGCCATACTTCGCAAGGAGCACCACCTACATCCTCACTTCCCACGTCAGTTCCTGACCGGAAGAACTGTTTTTACCAGCAGGACCCGCCAGTGGACTGCTGACCGACCGCAAAATAAGATCATGGACAATATCGAAGACGAAAATCCGAACCTGGATGTATTTAACCTAGAGTTCTGCAGCACCAACAAATATTCAATGAAGAATAATTTTACCACCATAGCTTCGGCCACCCAGGCTGCCACACAAGGTTTCTACTACTTCGACTTACAAATACGACCCCACTAAGTAAAAAAGGAACAATACCATGAAATCCAGCAGTGCTTCAAGTGTTACGAGCTCTTCCACCCCACTAACAAGTGTCAGCACCCTGTCCAGAAGTTCACCCTGTGTGCACTGGACCATCACTACTCCATATGCAAGGCAACAACCCATCTCTGCTTGATCTTTGATGGCAATCACCCCGCAATTTCCTACCGCTGCCCCCGCAGACAGGAAAACATCAATGATAAAGCCAAGAAACAACCCTCCTACCTACGCGACCAGGGCCCCAGGCACTCAACCCACCACATCAGATTCCACCAACCGACCAGAAGACTTCCCATTCTTATTAAGGAGTGGCTCCTCCCACCAGGCGACCCAGCCTTCACAATGGGGATCCCTGCTCTTATCAGACTAGCGGAGAGGCTTGTTTTGTCAGTGAAATGAACACATTATACATAGCCAATGGCCTGGACCCCCCATCATAGCCCCCTGGCCATAGTCTCACTACCTCCACTACCACTCTGGAGACTACCACCAGGACGACCACGAGGTCGATTTCAACACAGACTCCAGAGTCACCCAAGTCCCGGGCAACACAAACAGAGGTATTTCCCTCTCCAGCTCCCAACACTCCTACTATCACCATTTCAGCGGCTGCGCTAGCAGACGTGCTGTCTACAAATGCTAACAGCACCACCAACGCTCATGAAATAGATTCTACCACCAATCAATGACACCTGAGCCTACCTCACGCTGCAAGGCTAAAGACGAAAACACTAACTACAGTGGTTACAAACTACTCAGACGAGGAAATCTTAGTAGGAGCTCCACCGCCACACCCCAAATACGACACCTAATTGGCACAAGACCTCCTTATGGAGACCATCTCACCATAGTCCAGGGGGTCTCCAAACTATGGCCCGCGGGCCACATCCGGCCCGCCACATAATTTCATCCGGCCCGCTAAACAAATCCCTGTGTGGTGGCCTTGAAAAAATAATTATCGTACGAATGGCATCGCAGAATTATTCAAAGCTGGGGCTGCTGACTGGTGGCGCTCAGCCCGAGTCAGTTTCCTCTCTCTCGATAGTGTGACGCACAGATACTAGTACTGGTAGGTATGTGTTGTGCATTACAACCAATCAGTTGTGTATAACTGTATATTGTGGGGATGGAGGGCGAGTGGGGCTTCGCTGCTTCTGTTTCAGGGAGCACAAACACTGTACAATATTCTTTTCTCTGTACTTTAACATACCTTTATCTTAGTTATACAAAATAGCAATAATACTATTGTAGCCAAAAATATTGCATGTTTAAAATAGTTAAAATGGTAACCATTAAGTTTATCAACGAAAGCTGTTGCCATAATATTACCACTTTATAATAATATGCTATGCTTTTTAACACTACATACAAGCTGTTTTTTTCCTGTAGAATTTATTTCATTTATTTTACCCTTATGTTTTCAGATATGGAAAAGATAAAGAAAAGAAAAGTGGACAGTGAGTGCCGTCAGTTCAATGACGAATGGAAGATAAAGTACTTTTTTGTGATAGCAAATGATAAAGCGTTATGCCTCATATGTAGAGACAGTGTTGCTGTTCTGAAGGAATACAATATTCGTCGGCACTATGAATCTAAACATGGCCCGCATAAATATGGGAAATATATAATGTGGCCCTTACATTGAAAAGTTTGGAGACCCCTGCCATAGTCCAACGATAGCACGGCTTAGCCAAAGTCTCAGGCAAAGAAAAAACGAAAGACCTAGAGGTCTACACAAACCCTACCAGCTCTATAATTGGTACAGCCAGCCCTCCAGGGCTGAAAACCACCATGAAGACCCCATCCATCCCATATCTCTAGTATCAGCTATTGATACAGATAATTGCTCCAAAGAGCCTCCACTTACGGGCACACCATAGCCCGTGCTACTTGGCACTTTTTGTGAGTAGCCGACTCTAAAACAACAACAATATTGCCCATCTACTTGTGCTGTGATTCTGTTATTGACTTGTGATTTTTTTTGGTGCGACAGATGTAGTTGGTTCAAAATAAGAAGAAAAATATTATCCGCCCTAATAGGCAGTTACCATGCGTTAGTTCTGAGGAGTGACGTCCCCGCCGGTCGGTCTCTGAATAGGTCTCCTGGTTGATGGTCTGGTCAACTAGACTATTAGACTCAGCTGCTCGCAACAGACGTATGAATCATAGCCCAGTTGATCAAGTGTTTTTTGAGGTCATTATTAAGTTCTCTTCTGAGTACCATGGGAGTTTGGCTAGTTATGTTCTTTATGTTTGGAGGGAGAATGTTGAAACGTTTTGCAATGTAATAGTGATTGAGTTCTCTCTCTCAGCAGGGTTATTTTGCAATTCGTGCCATACCTTCTGGTCTCATGTGGTGTTATTTCTGTGTACCGACTAGGATCTAGTCGCTCTACTATTTTACATAATTTTCTATGAGAAAATTATATATTTCTCCAACCTGTGCTCTAGGAAATACAGACTAAAAAAATTAGATGGTCCCAACAGTTTAGAGATTTATTGAGTGAACTCTGGCAGTTAAAATCTTTGCACATTCTTCAAGTGCAAGTTGGTTTGAATGAGGCTGTTGTTGTGCAATAATATTCCACCTTAGAAAGCACATGTGTCTTTAAAAATATCATCACTTTCCTGGCATTTAATGTTTAAAATGCTTTAATTATCCAGCTTGTCATTTTTTTTCACCTGTGACAGCTACTCGTGTTCTTTAAGAGTTAGGTCATCCGACAAGATTATTCCCTTCTTTTAAATTACTTTTTTGTTTTAGTGATTTGACTGCATTTTATATATGGTTTCCGTTTTGATATTTTCGTTTTCCATAGTGCAGAAGTGGAACTCATTTACGTTAAATTCCCAATATTTACTGTGGCCTATTCAAACCCTGATTTAGTTTAAAGGTTTGTTGTGTCCTCTTTATTGTCTATTATCATAAAAATCTTAATGTCATCTGCAAAGCGCGATACTGTACTACAATTTGTGTCCTTGTCTTTGTCCGATACATGGATGAGAAATTACTGGAGGAAGTACAGTACCCTTGGGGAGGGGGAGGCTGAGATTATCTCTGTGTCTGATTCGGATTATACTTTGTTGATTACACTCTAGAATATGTTCTTTTGGGAATTATAGATTCATCTTCCCACTTGGACAGTATTTCCATTTGTGAGCATTTTTAATGCAATAACACTATGGTCACAATTGACGAAAGGTTTCGCAAAATCTGTATATATTATATCAGTGTTTTGCTGTAAATGTAAACTTTGCCATGTCATAAGCCACTATGACAAGGCAGCTAAGGCCATGTCATAGTGATCTAAAAGCTGTGAGAAGCAGGAGCAACCTGTTTTGAATAACCATATAATGCCACTCATCAATATTGGTAATTATTTAAATGGCACGACAACAGAGTGCGACAGTAACGTCTCCTACTTGTTTGATTATGTAATCATATACAAGTCCCACTCAAACTGACAGAAAAACGAAATAATTTTTTTTATCAAACATTTAGGGAAAATTTAGATCACTGTTTTAAATGGGAGCTGCCTCCTAGTCCTGCTTTTTTATCACGCTTAAAAAAGTGTGCGACAAGCATGTGCATCTTCAAAACATAAATGTTCTCTGGCTTTAGCCATTTGTCCCGACTGAAAAGTGGCGCGAGAGGTACGTGCTATGGTTAAGGCATTCAGGCCTTAAGTATACTCGATTGTTTGTCATTAAGCTCTAGCATCACGGGCTAATCCTCCTTCATGTGATAGGCCTTAAATTCAACATCTAACCAAGCTAAGTTACAGAAAAAGCAAATGTAACCGATGAGAAATAATATTAATATTATTGAAGTTTTGAATTAAGAGCATATATAATAGCGTGTACTGTGACTGATGTCCCATCACCACCATCAGCAAGTTTGTTGGCTCTCATCATATGCATTATTTCCACAGCTACCTTCAGATAGATCACGGCGTCTTAACAAATTATTACAAAGATAACTATCATATAAATATTTAGGTTCCTCCAGAATTATATTATCTTCACTGAGGCTCTGTGGGCCCTGAGTTAAACAGTTGTTCATAATGTGACGCTCCATTCCCAGAGATCTCTGGCGGTCGGAGGCAGTAACTTAGATCTAAAATAATAATATGGAGTTTCAAACACGGTCTGGCATCTAGGATGGCTGTCTAAATTTCTGTGAAACAGCCGGGGATATCTGCCCCAACAGATGGCCAAGGCCATATACCTGGTTGTAATCATGCTCATATTGCATATCCCAGGATCATTGTTTACCATTCCTCTTCAAAGTGACAAAATTATTATTGATAAACATAATTATTCACATAAGATGACATTTTCATTTGAAACTGAATTGCAAATATCGTGGATATAATTATTGCAGGATTTGTTCGGAAGTGCTGAACATGGAGCTATTGCAAGATGTGTTCGGAAGTGATAAAGGGAAGGGAACTATCAGAGGAAAGCGCCAAGCCATTGCGACTATATAGCACTGGGAAGGGTCACGATAAGGATTTGGATGGGATGGGGGGGGGAGGGGGAGAATGGTGCTCAACAAACGAATTGGACTTTGGGGATTGAACGCCGCCTCTATGAAGCCGAGACCGTGTTCTATTTCTACTACCGTCTCAGTGCCAAGTGTTGGCTCGGAAAGTGGTGAACATGTAACTATTGCAGGACGTGTTCGGAAGTGGTGAACATGTAACTATTGCAGGATGTGTTCGGAAATGGTGAATATGTAACTATTGCAGGATGTGTTCGGAAGTGGTGAACTTCATCCTGCCCGCAGAGGTGCTGGAGATGGTATTCGTGAACGTGCCTCTATTGCATCTGTTGACCGTCGATGCTTGTGTCTGTCGCTACTGGTACACAGTCATCCTTAACCCTGCGGTGAGTAATACAACCCTGCGGTGAGTAATACAATACTACAGTGAGTAATACAACCCCTATAGTTAGTAATACAACCCTAGAGTTAGTAACACAACAAATGGTGAGTAATATAATCATACAGTTAGTAACACAACGCTATGGTGAGTAATCCTACATTCAGTAATACACCACTAAAGTTAGTAATACAATACTATGGTGGGTAATATAATCCCAATGTCAATAATACAATCATACAGTTAGTAATACAACACTGTGGTAATATAATCCTACAGTTAATAACAACACAGTGGTGAGAAATACAACTCTATGCTTATTGATGCAACACATTGGTGAGTAATATAAATCTACAGTAAATAAAAGAACCCTGTGATAAATATTAAAATATGCATGTTGAAGCTCTCTAACTGTTTAAATTTAAATTTGCTTATAAAAATCTAACAAATGAAAATTGCTTTATTCGAGAGTGACGTTTTCGTAATTTACATTTTGCATGTTATATTGTTGACTCGTTTGCCTTACTTTGCTTGTACACAATTTCAGTTTATTCCTTGGAGAAAATTTTACCATCGACTGAAGTTGGTGCCAAATAACGTATCGTCCAGCATGCTGTTGTTCCCCTCGCCGAACAGTGACAAGCTGCCAGTCATCGACATCATGTCTGCCTTCTGTCAGCACCATGGTGTGACATCCGTGATAGACTGTATCACCAGTGTCATCAGGTAAGATAACACCATGAGAGACTATATCACCAGTGTCATCAGGTAAGATAACACCATGAGAGACTGTATCACCAGTGTCATCAGGTAAGATAACACCATGAGAGACTGTATCACCAGTGTCATCAGGTAAAATTACACCATGAGAGCCTGTATCACCAGTGTCATCAGGTAAGATAACACCAAGAGAGACTGTATCACCAGTGTCATCAGGTAAGATAACACCAAGAGAGACTGTATCTCCACTGTCATCAAGTAAGATAACACCATGAGAGACCAATGTCACCAATGTTATCAAGGTAATTACACCCCGAACATGGAATGAAAGCACCAATAATGGTGCTTTCATTAAGCACCACTAATGGTGCATTAGTTTATCAACACCACTAATGGTGTTGATAAATAGGTGATGATGATGGGTAGTAAGCTGCGGACAGCAGCAGCATAAAGCATCACTAACTGTGTTGTGGATATTGCAGGATGATGGGCAGCAGGCAGAGGCAAGGAGCTGGAGCAGCGACCAAGTTGCTCCTTCAGAGACACAGACTGTACACCGTGGCAAATAATACTCTGGAGAACATGGAGGAGGCGCTCATGCCCAGACCCTTCAACCTCTGGCACGTCGCTACCCTCATTGTGTTCCGTAGGTGTTTCGCACTCCTGTTCTCCTCATGCGTCGGGTTTTCTTTCCCTTGCTACTGTTCTCACCATGGGTAGTGTTCTCATTCCCTTGCTCCTGTTCTCCCCATGCGTCGTGTTCTCCTTCCCTTGCTACTGTTCTCCCTATGCGTCGTGTTCTCCTTCTCTTGCTACTGTTCTCCTCCCATTGCTCCTGTGCACACCTAGTTATGTTTGCTTAGGTTAAACTTTGGATCTTTGGTCCCGCCTCTCAACTGTCAATCTACTGGTGTACAGGTTCTTGAGACTACTGAGCTCTATCATATCTACATTTGAAACTGTGTATGGAGTCAGCCTCCAACACATCAATGCTTAATGCATTTCATTAACTGACTACTCTGGCACTGTAAAAGTTCTTTTTATTGTCCCTATAGCTCATTTGGGTAGACATCTTCGACCTGTGTCCCTTTGTGCGAGTACCACCCATGCTAAAGAATAAGACTTTATCTACCCGAATAAGCTTCGGATTCGTAGTCCTGAGGTTCCGGGTTCGATCCCCGGAAGAGGCGGAGACAAATGAGCAAAAAGTTTCTTTCACCCTGATCCCCCTGCTACTAGCAGTAAATAGGTTCCTGGAAGTTAGACAGCTGCTACGGGCTGCTTCCCGCGGGGGGGGGGGGGGGCAGTAACAAAAAAAGACCTGGTCGAGGACCGGGCAGCGGGGACGGTTTCTTTGTGTCCTCCTTATCTCGTTTTTAACATTTCTAACCAGTTGAACGAATTCCTATTCTAAACTGACTTCCCCATTCTTATCCTTTTTTGTTCCAATTTCTCTTTCTACCTGTAAGGTTCTTCTGATCCTTTGTTATCCGTTTCGGTTCATTAGTATTCGATCTATTCAATTTGTATTGTATACTACGTTCCAGTGCATTTCTAAGGAATATTTTGAATAGGTTATATTTTGAATCTACATCGAAATTCCTTTTTTCATCACCCATTGCTGGGTTTACGTCAAGCTTCAAGACCGGCAAACCTCCATGCCCACAACTTTCCAATCTATTTCACCCACAAAATTTTCTAAGGCTATTGAAATTAACTTTTCGAAAATCTGGCACTTAACCGAATTTTCACCTGCAAATCTATTACATTCTATACTATATCTGATTTCTTTGTGATCACCGTTCCCTAGTTCACTCCCTATTTCGATGTCATTAATTTGTATTTCCCTGTTAGTTAACACTAAATCTAAAAATTATTTTCCCGAATTGGTTCCTTAACGTGTTGCGTAAAAAAGTAATCGTCAATTATTTTTTGAAAATCTTCTTCATTATTCCCTGTTCTGTTAATCCAGTTTATTGCACTAAAATTAAAGTCACCTAAAATGATACAAACACTGCTAGTCCTAGATGCTCTAGATATTTCATCCCACTGATGCATTGCTTCAATTCTGTCTAAGTTTGAAGGCCTGTATATAACTCCCATTATAAGATTATTTGCTTTTTCGTTTAATTCTAGCCAAATAGTTTCTGTTTTGTGGCTCGGTTCTGATTCCCTCTTTGTGATTACTTTTCAAATCTTCTCTAACATATGGCTACTCGCAATCCTCGTCTAATATATCTTTCTGTGTGAAAAAGGTTAAATCCATTTATTTCATATTCAGCTAATAGTTCTCAATTTTCTACAGTCATCTAAATTTCGGTAAGTGCAATAATATATATTATGTCATTGTAGACAAGAGCATTTAAATCCTTTATTTTGTTTCTTGGACTCCTACTGTTCGTGTAATATACCCCTAAGTGAATCGTTATTTTGAGGCTCTTCTCTTTCCATGACTATTTTGCCAATTTGTTTCCCCCCTCCCACAAATACATACTTTTATTATATCCTTTCTCCATGTCAATTCCCATACTACTGTCTACTCAAAGATTAAACCAAAGCAAACCCCTCCAACGACAGGTTCCAACGAGTTCACAACAGCAACAACCCCAGTTCTAGATAGATGAACCCCATCCTGAGCATACGTGTCATTTCTTTCATAAAAGTGATCCCAGTTATCAATGAATGATATTGCATTTGATTTGCAATTTTT
>WNGS01099603.1:0-13008 GCA_020271785.1 Procambarus virginalis
AAATATGCCAATTACTGAAAAAGAAGATGGATCATAATTTGCCAAACCCTCCCTGCAGTTTTTAAAATATCCTAGACATCCCAAATTCGACCCTTGAGCCATATTTTGGAGGCAAATTCTGGCTCTCTGCACGTATTAGCCGTTTGAAATTACGATTTTATACCGAAAATATGCCAATTACTGAGAGCAGCGATGGGGCACATTTTGCCCAAACCCACCCTGCAGTTTTCAAAATATCTCGAACATCCCAAATTCGACCCTTGAGCCATATTTTTGGAGGAAAATTCTGGCTCTCTGCACGTATTTGCAGTTTGAAATTACGAATTTTTATACCCAAAATATTCCAAATACTGATAGCGGCGATGGATTACATTTTGCCCAAACCCTCATTGCAGTTTTCAAAATATCCCAAACATCCCAAATTCGAAGCTTGAGTAATATTTTGGAACCAAATTCTGTCTCTCTGCACGTATTCGCAGTTTGAAGTTAAACTTTTATACAGAAAATATGCCAATTATTGAAAGCGGCTATGGATCACATTTTGTCCAAACCCTCCCTGTACTTTTCAAAATATCCCAAACATCCCAAATTCGACGCTTTAGGAAGTCCCCAGCATGGGGGGCTTGCACAGCTAGGAGACGCGCTCTGTCCTTCTGAGAAGCTACGTCCAGCAATGCTTTGGCGATGTTCTCCACTATGGGCTATCCCATTTGGCCTGTTTACCGTCGTTTGGACAAGTTGGTCGGGTGTGTGAATTGGCGAGTGTGTCCCACCGACCAGCTCCTTCCACAAATTTGGGATCACGAATCCCAATGGAGTTCCTTAGGTATTCTGGTAGTATTTCCTTCACTAATTCACTTGTAGCACTGGTCGAGGATAAGAATGCCGGCAATGCTAACTGTGTCGCCTTGCGAATACCTATACCCCGAGTCTAACTGGGAGCGCTGCTTGGTCCCATATATATATATATATATATATATATATATATATTATATATATATATATATATATATATATATATCACGACGAAGTAAACGACATCATTAAAAGAAGCCTTGCCTCTGCCCAGTGTCCAGCGGAGAGAGAGCCCCGCAACCTTCTGAACCGTGACTCTGTTAGCTTTGCCGGCCGACCAGACGGAATCACACTAGACCAGACGGATGACCTAGACAGACTGAGTGAATGGTCCAACAAATGGCTGTTGAATTTCAACCCGAGTAAATGCAAAGTAATGAAACTAGGCAGTGGAAATAGGAGGCCAGACACAGGATACAGAATAGGAGGGATGAAGTACTTAATGAAACGAACAGAGAGAAAGATCTAGGAGTTGATATCACACCAAACCTGTCTCCTGAAGCCCACATAAAAAGAATAACGTCTGCGGCATATGCGAGGCTGGCTAACATCAGAACAGCGTTCAGGAACCTGTGTAAGGAATCATTCAGAATCTTGTACACCACATATGTAAGACCAATCCTGGAGTATGCGGCCCCAGCATGGAGCCCGTACCTTGTCAAGCACAAGACGAAGCTGGAAAAAGTCCAAAGGTATGCCACTAGACTAGTCCCAGAACTAAGAGGCATGAGTTACGAGGAAAGGCTGCGGGAAATGCACCTTACGACACTGGAAGACAGAAGAGTAAGGGGAGATATGATCACAACCTACAAAATCCTCAGAGGAATCGACCGGGTAGACAAGGACAAACTATTCAACACTGGGGGGACGCGAACAAGGGGACACAGGTGGAAACTGAGTACCCACATGAGCCACAGAGACGTTAGAAGGAACTTTTTCAGTGTCAGAGTAGTTAACGAATGGAATGCAATAGGCAGTGATGTGGTGGAGGCTGACTCCATACACAGTTTTAAATGTAGATATGATAGAGCCCAGTAGGCTCGCAGTTTTAAATTAAGATTTTTATACCAAAAATATGCCAATTACTGAAAGCGGCGATGGATCACATTTAGCCCAAACCCCACCTCCAGTTTTCAAAATATCCCAAACATCCCAAATTCGACGCTTAAGCCATATTTTGGAGCCAAATTCTGGCTCTGCACGTATTCGCAGTTTGAAATTACGAATTTTATACCAAAAATGTGCCAGTTACGCAGAGCAGCGATGGGTCACATTTTGCCCAAACCCACCCTGCAGTTTTCAAAATATCCCAAACATCCCAAATTCGTAGCTTGAGCCATATTTGGGACCCAAATTCTGGCTCTTTGCACATATTCGCAGTTTGAAATTACGACTTTTTATACCGAAAATAGACCAATTACTGAGCGCGGCGATGGGTCACATTTTGCCCAAACCCACCCTGAAGATTTCAAAATATCCCAAACATCCAAAATTCGAAGATTGAGCCATGTTTGAGAGCCAAATTCTGGCTCTCTACACATATTCGCAGTTTGAAATTATGAATTTTTATACCGAAAATATGCCAATTACTGAGAGCGACGATGGGTCACATTTTGCCCAAACACCCATGCAGTTTTAAATACATCACAAACTTCCCAAATTCGACCCTTGAGCCATGTTTTGGAGCCAAATTCTGGCTCTCTGTACGTATTCGCAGTTTGAAATTACGATTTTTTATACCGAAAATTTGCAAATTACTGAGAGCGGCGATGGGTCACATTTTGCCCAAACCCCCCTGAAGTTTTCAAAATATACGAAACATCCCAAATTCGACCCTTGAGCCATATTTTGGAGCCAAATTCTGGCTCTCTGCACGTATTCGCAGTTTGAAATTACGATTTTTTATACCGAAAATATGCCAATTACTGAAAGCAGCGATGGATCGCATTTTGCCCAAACCCTCCGTGCAGTTTTCAAAATATCCCAAACAACCCAAATTCGAAGCTTGAGACATATTTGGGAGCCAAATTCTGGCTCTCTGCACATATTCGCTGTTTGAAATTACGAATTTTTATACCGAAAATAAGCCAATTACTGAGAACGGTGATGGGTCACATTTTGCCCAAACCCCCCTGCAGTTTTAAAATATATCACAAACATCCCAAATTCGACCATTGAGCCATATTTTGGAGCCAAATTCTGGCTCTCTGTACGTATTCGCAGTTTTAAGTGAAAATTTTTATACCGAAAATATGCCAATTTCTGAAAGCGGCGATGGGCCACATTTAGCCAAAACCCTCGCTGCAGTTTTCAAAATATCCCAAACATCCCAAATGCAACGCTTGAGCCATATTTTGAAACTGGCAACCCTTAAAAAGTGGGATAAACGACGAGATAGTCCATTATTCGTTCAAATCACACATATCAATGTGTTTTCATTAGAATTGACTAAAGTGTTCCAGATTTTCCGTGTATGTTACAGAAAGAAGATGTACTGCAAAAACAGCTCTAATGCAGCTGAAACTTCGAAATATGCAATAAAATCAGGGTTTCTCTCCTTGGGTACGGATTGTCAGTTTATTGTAATAATTCATTACATATGCGACAACTCTGATGTATTGTATAACAAGGTTTTCCTCCTAATCAATATCTTACACGCTAAATTATCGAGGTACGAATGGTTGATTGAAAATTTTGTATTTAATGTGAATTTGCAATTAATTACGCGTATACATCAGATTTGTTGCATATGTAATGAATTAATAACAATAAACTGGCAATCCTTAAAAACGTGGGAAAAATTACGAGATAGTCCATTATTCGTTCTAAATTATTCGTATAAAAAGTTGATTGCAAATCAAGTATTAAAGGGTAATTTGCAATTCATTACGTGTTTGCATCATATTTATCGTAAATTTATTGAATTTATGGAAATAAACCGAAAAACCTTGAAAACCCGGAAAAACGGCAAAATTTTGCCTAAATCTTTCATATTTGGATGAAATCTTATAAAGGACACAACGATGAAAATCCTCAAAATATTGCAAAATTTGATGATTTTATGTACAAGGCACAATGCAAGAAAACTTGCTTAAAAACGCAATATTATGTGAAATTCTGAGATTTGTAGGTCAAATCACATATAGCGGGACAACATGAAGTAGTATCAAAATATTAGTAAATTCGAACATTTTTACCTAAAATCACTCTACATGAAAAACGTGAAAAAGTCATTATAATATCAAATTCGACGACTTTTTCATCAAATCATAGAGCGAGGTTGCATATTATTTTGATAATTAAAAAGACATATGAAAACGTTATTTCCAATTCAAATTATTAAAATCAATGTGTTTTCTTTAGAATTATCTAAAATATTCCAGAACTTCCGTTTATATTACCGAAAGAAGAAGTACTCTTAAAACAGCTTTAATCCAAAAAAAACGCAGAAATATGCACTAAAAACAGAATTTCACTCCTAAACTCACTATTTTAACTAGGTACAAATAGCTGATTGAAAATCTTGTATTTAAGGTTAATTTGTAATTATTTACAAGTTTGCATCATATATATCGTAAATTTATTGAATTAATGGCAATAAACCGAAAATGATTGAAAAGCGGAAAAACGTCCAAATATTACCTAAATCGTTGATATTTGGATGAAATCTTATAAAGGAAGCAACGATAAAAAACCTCAAAGTATTGCTAATTTCGATAAATTTTATGTACAAAGTAAATTTTATATACAAGGAAATTTGTTTATTATAATTTGAATTCGTAAACCGCTCTTATCTTCCTGAAACGTCGAAATATGCAATGAAAACAGAAATTCTCTCCTAATCAATATCTAACTCATTATTTTAACGAGGTATAAAAGTTGATTGAAAATCAATGGGTAATTTGCAACTCATTACGTGTTTGCATCATATTTATCGTAAATTTATTGAATTTATGGCAATAAACCGAAAGAGCTTGAAAACCCGGAAAAACGGCAAAATATTGCCTAAATCGTTCATATTTGGATGAAATCTTATAAAGGAAAAAAAATGAAAATCCTCAAAATATTGCAAAATTTGATGATTTTATGTACAAGGCACATGCAAAAAACTTGCTTAAAACGCAATATTATGTGAAATTCTGAGATTTGTAGGTCAAATCATATATAGTGGGACAACATGAGTAGTATCAAAATATTTAGTAATTTCGAACATTTTACCTAAAATCACTCTATATGATAAACGTGAAAAAGTCACTATAATACCAATTTCGAGTTTTTTACATAAAATCATAAAGCGAGGTTGCGTATATTTTATAATTAAAAAGGCATGTGAAAACGTTGTTTCCAATTCAAACGATAAAAATGAATGTGTTTTGTTTAGAATTAACTAAAATGATCGTGAATTTCTGTTTATATTACTGTAGGAAGAGGTAATTAATAAAACAATACAACCATTTGTATCTCAGTAAAGTAGCGAGTAGGACATTGATTAGGCGAGAAACCTTTTTTTTTTTTTTGCATATTTCGACGTTTCAGCCGCATTAGAGCTGTTTTAGCTCTAATTAGACTCCGCATCAGCTCTAATGCGGCTGAAACGTCGAAATATGCAATAAAAACAGGGTTTCTCTCCTAATCAATATCTTACTCGCTATTGTAACGAGGTACGAATGGTTGATTTAAATAATGTATTTAATGTGAATTTGCAATTAATTACGCGTATACATCAGATTTGTCGCATATGTAATGAATTAATAACAATAAACTATCAATCCTTAAAAACGTAGGGAAAACGACGAGATAGTCCATTATTCGTTCAAATCACAAAAATCAATGTGTTTTCATTAGAATTAACTGAAATGTTCCAGATTTTCCGTGTATGTTTCAGAAAGAAGAGGTACTGCAAAAACAGCTCTAATGCGGCTGAAACGTCGAAATATGCAATAAAATCAGGGTTTCTCTCCTTGGATACGGATTGTCAGATTTTTGTTATTAATTCTTTACATATGCGACAAATCTGATGTATTCGCGTAATTAATTGCAAATTCACATTAAATACATTATTTTCAATCAACCATTCGTACCTCGTTAAATTAGCGAGTAATATATTGATCATGAGAGAAACCCTGTTTTTATTGCATGTTTCGACGTTTCAGCCGCATTAGAGCTGATGCGGAGGAGGCAACGGCAACTTGTCTGATTAAAGCTAAAACCGCTCTAATCCGGCTGAAACGTCGAAATATGCAATAAAAACATGGTTTCTCTCCTAATCAATATCTTACTCTCTAATTTAACGAGGTACGAATGGTTGATTGAAAATTATGTATTTAATGTGAATTTGCAATTAATTACGCGAATACATCAGATTTGTCGCATATGTAATGAATTATTAACAATAAACTGGCAATCCTTAAAAACGTGGGAATCACGACGAGATAGTCCATTATTCGTTCAAATCACAAAAATCAATGTGTTTTCATTAGAATTAACTAAAATGTTCCAGATTTTCCGTGTATGTTACAGAAAGAAGATGTACTGCAAAAACAGCTCTAATGCGGCTGAAACGTGGAAATATGCAATAAAATCAGGGTTTCTCTCCTTGGATACGGATTGTCAGTTTATTGTTATTAATTCATTACATATGCGACAAATCTGATGTATACGCGTAATTAATTGCAAATTCACATTTGGTATAAAGGATCGCAGTAATTGGCATATTTTCGGTATAAAAATTCGTTATTTCAAACTGCGAATACGTGCAGAGAGCCAGAATTTGACTCCAAAATATGTCTCAAGCGTCGAATTTGGGGTGTTTGAGATATTTTGAAAACTGCAGGGAGGGTTTGGGCAAAATGCGATCCATCGCTGCTTTCAGTAATTGGCATATTTTCTGTATAAAAAGTCGTAATTTCAAACTGCGAATACGTTCAGAGAGCCAGAATTTGGCTCCAAAATATGGCTTAAGGGTCGAATTTGATGTTTCGGATATTTTGAAAACTGCAATGTGGGTTTGGGCAAAATGTGACCCATCGCCGCTATCAGTAATTGGCATATTTTCGGTATAAAAATTCGTACTTTCAAACTGCGAATACGTGCAAAGAACCAAAATTTGGCTCCAAAATAAGGTTCAATCGTCGAATTTGGGATGTTTGGGATATTTTGAAAACTGCAGGGAGAGTTTGGGCTAAATGTGATCCATCGCTGCTTTCAGTTATTGGCATATTTTCGGTATAAAAAGTGTTAACTTAAAACTGCAAATACGTGCAGAGAGACAGAATTTGGCTCCAAAATATGGTTCTAGGGTCGAATTTGGGTTGTTAGTGATATATTTTAAAACTGCAGGGAGGAATCAAAATATGAGGTTTGGGCAAAATGTGACCACAT
Organism: Procambarus virginalis; assembly: GCA_020271785.1. Lineage (NCBI taxonomy): Eukaryota > Metazoa > Arthropoda > Malacostraca > Decapoda > Cambaridae > Procambarus > Procambarus virginalis. The sequence continues at coordinate 7,237 of WNGS01099603.1, forward strand.
CGCCGCTCCCAGTAATTGGCATATTTTCGGTATAAAAAGTCGTAATTTCAAATTGCGAATACGTGCAGAGAGCCAGAATTTAGCTCCAAAATATGGCTCAAGCGTCGAATTTGGGAAGTTTGGGATATTTTGAAAACTGCAGGGAGAGTTTGGGCTAAATGTGATCCATAAGTGCTCTCTGCACTTATTCGCAGCACTTCCTTTCCAACAGTTTCTCTTTCGCGATTTCGCTCATGAAAACCACCTTTATCATTCGGTCTCTGTCCTTGTTGTACTTTCCAAGCCTGAAAACCTTTTCAACAGTTTGTTCAGCTCCCTCCATCTTTACCTCTTTAAGGATCTCTTTAACCATGTCTTTGTCCTTGTCTCTCCGCTCCTTTGGTCTGGCCCCTGTTTGCTCTTTAATGCCTGCTACTACTACTGCTCTTTGTCTCTCTATCAGCCGGCTAGTACATCTAGCTGCTTCCTGAGAGGAGGCAACTTCCATGGCAACTTCCTTAACTGCAGTCCTAGCTTCAGGGCTCGTTTTAAGTATTTCAGCAAATGAGAGCTGAGGTGTGGAGTTCCCCTCCACAGTAGCATTCCTGTCTCCCTGAGGCACGGTTTGTGTCTGGTATTGTGGAGAAGTCTCCTTCAGGCATCTTATCTCCTCCTTTGCTGCCCTTAGTTCATCCTGCAGGTTGGCAACTGTCTCCCTCATTACCCTCAGGCCTTCACTGAATTCCTCCCGCGGGGTGGAATTCAATGGAATACAATGAATATGATGGACTACATCACGAAAAAATGTAAGGACGCAGCAAACAAGTTTGTCCCAGCCCAAAAGGAAAACAGTGAAATGAAGATGAGAAACCCATGGTTTAATCAGAGATGTAGGCTAGCTAAGCAGCAAAGTAAAAGGGCATGGAGAAACTATAGAAATAACAGGACACTAGAGAGCAGAGAAAGATACCAGAATGCCAGGAACGAATATGTCAGAATGAGAAGAGAGGCAGAAAGACAATACGAAAATGACATCGCAAGCAAGGCAAAGACTCAGCCTAAATTGCTGCATAGCCACATCAGGAGAAAAACAACAGTAAAGGAGCAGGTTATGAAATTAAGGATAGGGGCAGAAGGATTCACTACAAACGACAAGGAAGTGTGTGAGGAACTGAATAAGAAATTCCAAGAGGTCTTCACCTTAGAGCAAGGAGAAATCCCAGAGATAAGAGAGGGAATAGCTAACCAGGAACCACTGGAAGAGTTTGAGATTACCAGCGGGGAAGTAAGGAAGTGTTTACTAGAGTTGGATGTGACAAAGGCTATAGGCCCAGATGGAATCTCCCCTTGGATATTAAAGGAAGGAGCAGAAGCACTGTGCCTCCCACTCTCCATAGTGTATAACAAATCACTGGCAACAGGGGAACTGCCAGAAATTTGGAAAGCAGCTAACGTAGTCCCGATATACAAGAAAGGGGATAGACAGGAGGCACTGAACTACAGGCCAGTGTCCCTAACCTGCATACCATGCAAGCTGATGGAGAAGATTGTGCGAAGAAAGCTAGTGGAGCACCTGGAGCGAAAGAACTTTGTAACACAGCATCAACATGGATTCAGGGATGGCAGGTCCTGCCTCACAGGGTTACTTGAATTCTACGACCAGGCAACAAAAATAAGGCAAGAGAGAGAAGGGTGGGCAGACTGCATATTTTTGGATTGTCAGAAAGCCTTTGATACAGTGCCACACAAGAGGCTAGTGAAAAAGCTGGAGATGCAGGCTGGAGTGAAAGGGAAGGTACTCCGTTGGATACAGGAGTACCTAAGCAACAGGAGACAACGAGTCAGTGTGAGGGGTGAGGTCTCAGATTGGCGAGACGTTACGAGTGGAGTCCCGCAGGGGTCAGTCCTTGGACCTATACTGTTTCTGATATATGTAAATGATCTCCCAGAGGGTATAGAATCGTTTCTCTCAATGTTTGCCGATGATGCAAAAATTATGAGGAGGATTGAAACGGAGGACGATAGTAGGAGGCTACAGGATGACCTAGACAGACTGAGTGAATGGTCCAACAAATGGCTGTTGAATTTCAACCCGAGTAAATGCAAAGTAATGAAACTAGGCAGTGGAAATAGGAGGCCAGACACAGGATACAGAATAGGAGGTGAAGTACTTAATGAAACGAACAGAGAGAAAGATCTAGGAGTTGATATCACACCAAACCTGTCTCCTGAAGCCCACATAAAAAGAATAACGTCTGCGGCATATGCGAGGCTGGCTAACATCAGAACAGCGTTCAGGAACCTGTGTAAGGAATCATTCAGAATCTTGTACACCACATATGTAAGACCAATCCTGGAGTATGCGGCCCCAGCATGGAACCCGTACCTTATCAAGCACAAGACGAAGCTGGAAAAAGTCCAAAGGTATGCCACTAGACTAGTCCCAGAACTAAGAGGCATGAGTTACGAGGAAAGGCTGCGGGAAATGCACCTTACGACACTGGAAGACAGAAGAGTAAGGGGAGATATGATCACAACCTACAAAATCCTCAGAGGAATCGACCGGGTAGACAAGGACAAACTATTCAACACTGGGGGGACGCGAACAAGGGGACACAGGTGGAAACTGAGTACCCACATGAGCCACAGAGACGTTAGAAGGAACTTTTTCAGTGTCAGAGTAGTTAACGAATGGAATGCAATAGGCAGTGATGTGGTGGAGGCTGACTCCATACACAGTTTTAAATGTAGATATGATAGAGCCCAGTAGGCTCAGGAATCTGTACACCAGTTGATTGACAGTTGAGAGGCGGGACCAAAGAGCCAAAGCTCAACCCCCGCAAGCACAATTAGGTGAGTACAATTAGATGAGTACACACACACACACACACACACACACACACACACACACACACACACACCACACACACACACACACACACACACACACACACACACACACACACACACACACACACACACACACACACACACACACACACACATATATATATATATATATATATATATATATATATATATATATATATATATATATATATATATATATATATATATATATATATATATATATATATATATTATGTATGTGACAATGTCAGACCACGGAGGAAAAATGAAACAGGAATTTCCTTAAGTACTTTCGTATATTAATACATCTTCAGAAGGAGTGGACTCCTTCTGAAGATGTATTAATATACGAAAGTACTTAAGGAAATTCCTGTTTCATTTTTCCTCCGTGGTCTGACATTGTCACATTTTAATCACGTGCTTATTTTCGTGATATACACACATGTATGTATGTATATATGACTTGTAACAATGATCGAACCTGTCTGTGACATTCATCAATGTTTCCATTCTCGTGTTTTTCAAGAGATCCATAACCTTTAAGCACCTTTTTGTATTCATTTTTGTATCAACCTATGCATATCTTGTAACCATCAAATACCCAGCCTTCCTGTCTTCCTCCTCAGCATCAGATGACCTGGTTAAGGAAATTCTACCTAACACCCTGAGTGATGTAGCGGTGGTACAGGACCCCCACTACACGGACTGCGACACGAAATGGGGTGCCATGGCAGACCCAGCACTCAGACCAGCCATGCCGAAAGCCAAGAAACAATCCAGTTGGGACAGCCCCATTGCAGACAAAGAAGCCATAGCTTTGTTGGAGGCAGCAACAACCCCCAGTGATCGTGCACGTCTCACAGCTGTGCAGGCTCCCCATGCAGGGGACTTCCTTTTGGCAGTCCCTATGTCTGCGACAGGCACACGTCTTGATCCGAAGGAGCTCCGTATTGCAGTCGCTCTCCGTCTTGCAGCCCCTATCCACACTGTTCATAGGTGTATTTGCGGCGAGGCAGATGCTGACGAATATGGATTGCATGGCCTGCACTGTGGAAAATCTGGTGGTTGGCACACTAGACACGATGAAGTCAACGACATAATTAAAAGAAGCCTTGCTTCTTGCTCAGTGTCCAGCGGAGAGAGAGCCCCGCAACCTACTGAACCGTGACTCTGTTAGCTTTGCCGGCCGACCAGACGGAATCACATTGCGTCCGTGGAAGGGTGGCAGACAGTTGGCATGGGACTATACTTGCGTATCCACCCTGGCAGCCACATACATCAACCTCTCTGCCGGCACAGCAGGAGCCGCGGCGACACACAGAGAAAGAGACAAGTCAGCCAAGTACAGGCAATTAGATCATCGGTGCAACTTCGTTCCAATAGGGTCTGAGACCCTAGGCCCATGGGAGAGAGTGCAAGAAGGTTTCTTAAGGATCTTGGTTCCAAGCTCATTGACACCACAAGAGATCCTAGAGCGGCAAGTTTTCTCTTTCAGCGCCTCAGTGTCGCGATCCAGAGGGGGAATGCTCGCTGCATCCTTGGTTCCTGCCCGACATCGGAGGAGTTCGAGGAAATCTACAGCCTCTAGGAAGCGAACTTTTTTTTTGTGTCCTCTTAATGTTCATTTTTTGTATACAATCAGATATGTAACTGTATAACCTTGCATAATAAAGTGTACACCATAAAAATGGGGGTGGTAGGAGAAGCAAACACTCTTATGTATTCAGAGTTAAATGGCAAGTTTTTCCCTGAATGATGCTCTGTGTTCCCTCTCTGAGGCTGTGGGTCCCTATAATTGCACCAGAGGTGGTACCCCCCTATATATATATATATATATATTATATATATTATATATAATATATATATATATATATATATATAATATATATATATAACTGAAAACTCACACCCCAGAAGTGACTCGAACCCATACTCCCAGGAGCAACGCAACTGGTATGTACAGGGATGCCTTAAACCACTTGACCATCACGACCGACATAAGGAAGTGATAGCCTGAGCTATATGAACCACTTCCCCGCCGGCACCTGGATGGTTATCTTGGCATAGCATTTTATCAAATCACCTCTTTTTTTGGGGCAACACGTGAGGAACACAAATGCAACAAGCCTGAATGGTCCCCAGGACTAGATACAACTGAAAACTCACACCCCAGAAGTGACTCGAACCCATACTGCCAGGAGCAACGCAACTGGTATTACAGGGATGCCTTAAACCACTTGACCATCACGACCGGACATAAGGAAGTGATAGCCTGAGCTATATGAACCACTTCCCCGCCGGCACCTGGATGGTTATCTTGGGCATAGCATTTTATCAAATCACCTCTTTTTTTGGGGCAACACGTGAGGAACACAAATGCAAACAAGCCTGAATGGTCCCCAGGACTAGATACAACTGAAAACTCACACCCCAGAAGTGACTCGAACCCATACTCCCAGGAGCAACGCAACTGGTATGTACAGGGATGCCTAAACCACTTGACCATCACGACCGGACATAAGGAAGTGATAGCCTGAGCTATATGAACACTCCCCGCCGGCACCTGGATGTTATCTTGGGCATAGCATTTTATCAATCACCTCTTTTTTGGGGCAACACGTGAGGAACCACAAATGCAAACAAGCCTGAATGGTCCCCAGGACTAGATACAACTGAAAACTCACACCCCAGAAGTGACTCGAACCCATACTCCCAGGAGCATATACCAACTGTATGTACAGGATGCCTTAACCACTTGACCATCACGACCGGACATAAGGAAGTGTCGGCCTGAGCTATATGAACCACTTCCTCCCGCCGGCACCTGATTGTTATCTTGGCATAGGCATTTTATCAAATCACCTCTTTTTTTTTTGGGGCAACACGTGAGGAACACAAATGCAAACAAGCCTGAATGGCTCC
>WNGS01099613.1:0-11211 GCA_020271785.1 Procambarus virginalis
CTTCTCCCCGACGTCTGTGGCCACTGTAAAAGTTCAACCCACAATATTTAGCCGTTGTTGGCAACTGTACCCGGAAAAAAGACCCTGCTCTCGTTGTGACACAGGGCTTGAGGCCTTCTGAAGGGTTAGGGAGTAAGACCTCCAACCCACAGTGGTTGGACCTGCTTACCCCATTCTTATCGAAAGGGAGACTACTTTTGTCTGAGGGTTCTTCCTGGAGGGACGTGGTGATCTTCCGAGACACGGTGCCATCCAGACTTTAATTTTAGAGAGTGCTTTGCAAGGTGCCAATACTCTCGACACTGGAGATACTGGTCGAGGGTGTCACTAGTGATACTCGAGCAGTACCCCTCCGTAAGGTTACCCTGGAATCTGATTTCCACAAGGGTATTTGTACAGTCGGAGTCACTTCGTACCTACCTTTCCCTAATGTTGATGTAATATTGGGTAATGATTTAGCCGGGGATAAGGTAGGGGACTCCAGACTGCCTGTTATGTTGCCTACCCCAAAGGTTTGCCTGGATTCACCCCCCGCAGAGGATAATGTTGTGTACCCTGCGTGCGTGGTGACTAGTCTATGGGACTTAAATGTAAGGGCAGCCCTGTGCTTGCCAAGGTGGTAAATCCCAAGGACACGAGGGACTTCCGAGTGGTGAAAGCCCAGTGGACCTTGCGGACACATTCATGGCCCGACTCGATGACGGGGCCGAGGACATTGTGGAGAGCCTGCCACCGCCGCCTACCGAGAGTAGTGGGGAGGTGGAGGAGAACACTGTTGAGCCTCGGCCAATGGCATCTGACCAAGGCCTGGATGCCTCCTTGAGTGAGTTACAGAAAGCTGACCCCAGTCTTGCAGATTGTCACGAGACAGCCGTCTCTGTGGAGGAAATTGTAGACGCAGCAACTGGGTACTACTACAATGATCGGATTTTGATGAGAAAATGGAGACCTCAGAGTGCTCCCTTGTCAAATGAGTGGGAGGTAGTCCACCAGGTTATGTTGCCGACCTGCTATAGAGAGAGAGAGTTTTGTCAGCTGCCCATGATGATCCTATGGGGGACATCAAGGCATTAATATTACCTATCACAAAATCTGCAAGTATTTTTTCTGGCCAAGCTGAAAAGCGATGTGGCAAAATTTTGTAATGCATGTATTGCTTGTCAACTTGTTGGGAAACCAAACCAGACTCCACCTAAAGCTCCTCTTAAGCCTATTGTCGTGCCGGAGGAACCATTTTCTCATGTGGTAATGGACTGTGTTGGTCCATTACCTAGAACTAAGTCTGGTAATATTTACCTAATCACGATGATGTGTATCACGACTCGTTACCCAGAGGCTTTTGCTGTAAGGAACATCCGAGCAAAGACTGTTGTTGCTCGTATGTTGCAATTTTTTTCCACTTTTGGACTGCCTCGGGTCGTGCAAACTGACAATGGTACTAACTTTAAGTCTGATATTTTGAACAATTTTGTAAGGACCATGGAATAACTCATAAGGTTTCCAGCCCATACCATCCACAGAGTCAGGGGGTCATTGAACGGTTCCATCTAACTCTGAAGCAGATGTTGAAGACATCGTGCGAGAGTTCCCATACCTTCTGGGACGAGAACTTGCCGTATGTTTGTTTGCTGCTAGGGAGGGGTTGCAAAGTTCACTGGGTTGTTCTCCTTTTGAGTTAGTCTTTGGCCATAAAGTTCGTGGACCCTTGCAAATGTTACAGGAGAATCTGTTAGGGAACGTAACGTTAACCGAAGGTTCGGCTTTCTTTGCGCAACACCACCAGAGACTCAAGGACTGCAAGGCTGCGGCACTAAAGTATCTTGGGAAGGCCCAAGAGAATATGAAAGAACGAAACGATGCTAAGGCTAAGTTGCGGGTATTTCAGCCTGGTGACCCTGTCCTGGTACTAAAGCCTCGACTGGGGAGCACTATGTCCCACAAGTACGAAGGCCCCTACATTGTGACAGAAAAGACTGGGGACCTCACGTACAAAGTGAGACACTCTGATAAGCGTAAACAGGTAATGCTCGTACACGTGAATCGGCTGAAGAAGTTCCAGGGCCCCAGGCCATTGCACTAACCAATGTTTCCATTTCCAGTGAGGGAGGGGATGATTGTTCTGGGGACCCAACTAATCTCATTCTCAATAATTCTAGTTCTGTGAATGCTGTGGAGGAGGGACTGTCCCATTTGCAGATGTCCCAACGTGACGAGGTGCAGTCGTTGCTTGACGAATTCTCCAGTCTGTTCGGGGAGGTCCCGACCCAGACTGATGCCATTTACCATGATGTCGAGTTGACGGACTACACCCCCATTCGCCTTCAACCCTATCGGATGAGTCCGGAAAAGAAGGCCATCGTACGGAAGGAGGTCGACTTCTTGCTCCAGCACGGCCTCATCAGGCCGAGCCAGGGCTCTTGGTGCTCGCCCTGCCTTTGGTCCCCAAACCAGATGGCTCCTGGCGATTATGCACCGACTACCGGCAGCTCAACAAGACCATAGTGGATGCCTATCCGTTGCCACGTCTCGAGGACTGTATCGACGAAATCGGGAACGCCACGTACGTCTCGAAATTCGATCTCTCGAGGGGGTACTATCAAATCCCGCTCACTGAACGTGCTAAACAACTAACTGCGTTCGTGACACCCGAGGGTGTTTTGAGTATCAAGTGTTACCATTCGGCTTGCGTAATGCCCCTGCCACGTTCCAGAGGCTAATGAACTCTTTGCTCGCTAATGTGCCAAATTGTCGGGCGTATTTAGATGACATTGTGCTCTTTGATAGTAATTGGGCTGACCACATAGCTAGGTTACGCCAGTTGTTCACAGTGTTGAAAAATGCAAATCTAACCCTAAATGCAAAAAAGTGTCATTTTGGCCAAGGCACAGTGACGTACCTCGGTTATGAAGTGGGCCAAGGAAAAGTGTTACCTCGGCAAGATAAAATCAGTGCCATTCTGGACTATCCAGTGCTCAGGTCTAAAAGGACATTCAACGATTTATCGGTATGTGTGCGTACTATCGACGCTTTTGTCAGAACTTTCCAGTGTGCCACTCCTCTCACAGACTTGTTGCGGAAGGCCGTTAAATTTAAGTGGTCATCGGACTGTGCAGAGGCATTAAAAATTTGAAATTGATCTTAGCTTCCGCCCCAGTGCTTGCTAGTCCAAGGTTCGACCGTCCGTTTAAAATTCAAGTTGACGCGTCTGACTCGGGTGCTGGTGCAGTGTTGTTGCAAACTGGGGATGATAAAGTGGAACACCCAGTATATTATTACTCTGTGAAATTTGACAAGGCGCAGCGCAATTATTCAGTGATAGAAAAAGAGGCGTTGGCGCTAGTGTTAACATGTAAAAAGTTCGAAGTCTACCTCACGGTAATATAGTGGAAGTGTACCACGGACCATAACCACTAGTTTTCATGAATCAGATGAAGCAGAAGAATAAACGCATCCTCAGGTGGGCATTGTACTTACAGGACTTTAACCCTTAAACTGCGCATGGCGTATATATACGCCCTGAGTAACATGTCCGACGGTGCGCATGGCGTATATATACGCCATAGGGTGCCATTCCCGATTCAAATGGCCCGCGGCTACACGGGGTTCACAGTAGCTTCCTCAGGGCTCTTGTAAACAGACGCAATTTAAAAAAAATCGTGGGCAATATTCTCAGGTGTGAGAGGCACAGTACTGTTGGAGCAACCAAGGCTGGCGCACGCAGCATGAGCGATCAGCATTGCTGTTCAGCTTGTGACCACAGCATCACCGAAAAATGTCAAAATAAATATATAACTGTTATTATTTAGTGATGACAATATTACAGATGACCCGTGACTGTGATATAAATAACCAGGGTTGTGATAATAGCAGGATTGTTGTAATAATTAGCGCTGTGGGAGGAGTGATGCTGAGAGACTGAGGAAGACAGCATCGTTTACTGACTGTGTGGCCACCTGTTATTGTTTACATTCACCATACCAGCTCAGTGGTTCTCTATGGTGAACACAAATGTAGATACTTATATATAATGTGTGTATTAGTGTAATAACAGCAAAAGGATTATGCTGGGAGGAGCCATTTGGGTGACGGAGGTGACGTCGTCTGCACGATTTGTCAAGCTGTTTAGAGGGTGGCCACTATGCTCTTTGGGCGCACTACAAGCTTAGGTGTACAGTTACAGTGCATAAAACATGTAGATATTTATATATAATATGTGTATATAGGGTAATAACACTGAAAACAGTATTGTTGGGGGAGAAAGTTTAGTGCGTGTGACCTTGAATGAGTGAGGGAGCCGCCAGCCGCCAGCTGTGTATACTGACGACTCTTTGTGCCTGAACTAACTATATCAGCTTAGCTGTACAGTTGTGGTGAACAAAATATATACATACTTATATATAACGTCTGTATATAGTGTAATAACACCACAAATGGTATTGTTGGGGGAGAAAGTTTAGTGCGTGTGTTGAGGGAGTGGCAGCGAGTGGCTGGCTGGTGTGTGGCGGTAACTCTTCGTTGCTCTTCGACTCTCAATACCAACTTAGTGGTTCGTAATGGTGACCAAAATATGCAAATACTTATATATAACCTGTGTATAGAGTGTAATAGCAGCAAACAGTATTGTTGGGGGAGAAAGTTTAGTGTGTGTGTGACCTTGAATGAGTGAGGGAGCCGCCAGCCGCCAGCTGTGTATAGCGACGACTCTTATAGTGCCTGAACTAACTATATCAGCTTAGCTGTACAGTTGTGGTGAACAAAATACATACATACTTGTATATAACGTCTGTATATAGTGTAATAACACCACAAATGGTATTGTTGGGGGAGAAAGTTTAGTGCGTGTGTTGAGGGAGTGGCAGCGAGTGGCTGGCTGGTGTGTGGCGGTAACTCTTCGTTGCTTTTCGACTCTCAATACCAACTTAGTGGTTCGTTATGGTGACCAAAATATGCAGATACTTATATATAACCTGTGTATAGAGTGTAATAGCAGCAAAACTGTTTGTTTATTGTTTTATGAACATAATAATTGAATCACTAATATGCACACCATACTTTTGAGTATAGCGATTATTCACCACTTTTATTATATAAATATATTACAATACACACTATTGAATAATATTACTGCAAAAAAACTAAGAAAAAATCAATCGGAGACATTGAAACAATTAGGTAATAATATCTTTGTGGCAACTCCCATCTGTCAGCGCGGGTGACGCTGACCGGCCCTGGCGACCGCTCTGTCAACGCCCACTTTTTGCCAGACTTCCTCGGTCAATTGCGCCCAAAATATGTGACCTACGATTTTTTTGCTATTTTTCCCGTGCTCAGGGGACACAAATTAACGTGTTTAGAAGACGAAAAAAATTTTTGGAATTTTTTTTTTTCTTGCGCACAGGGGTGTAAATGTCCCCAGGACCCCTGAGCAGTGTAAGGGTTAATCTGTCTATTATCCACCTACCGGGCAGGCACAACGTGATAGCCGACGCTCTGTCCCGCTTGCCTGAGTAACATTCATCTGAGCCACAGGAAGCCATATACAAACTGCCATGCTTTAGTTATTTTTTTTTGTAGGTTCTCCTGTGACATTAAATATTCCGTGTCCAATTTATTTACTTCCCTGTGTTTTTTTTTTGGTTTTTGTGTATGTTTTTTTCTTTTGGAGAATTCCCTTGTATTTTTTTTTGCAGAGTTAGTTAGTTTAGTTCATTTATTATGCACCCCATACCCATCTTGTGATAGGTAGTGGAAAGGGTTACAGAGGCACATAATGGGCTCAGGGACTGAACCCCCACAATTCATTTAGCTAAGCAAGTTACAATCTTGATGAGCTAGTTACAAAATTCAATATAAGTCGTCACATCAACAATGGGTTCGAGATCGACCTCAAGTACAGGTTCTAAATTAAGCAACTGACATGTGAAGAGCTAGTGTCAAAATTTATATGTTTGTCCTGCACACCGCCCCCCATCCAGTGGGCAGCGGTGGATATAGGTTACAATCACTCAGTTACTACCTACAGTTAGCAAACTGGGGATATTTGGCTAAAATTTCTGGTAGCAGATCATTTTGAATGAAATATTTACACATTGCTGGAACATTGGTTATAGAATTGTCTCTAAATTCACGTATCTTTTCGCACTCCATCACATATTGACGGAGGGTGTGCGAATAATTTTTGTTGACACAGTTTACATTTGGTCAGGTCTACATCGGCAGATAATGAGAATTCCCAGAGATACTTGTAACTGAGTCTAAGCCGAGCAGCAGTAACATCTAGAAGTCTGCTGATTTTATTGGATGATCCATAGATGTGTGGCTCCTCTTGCATGATAGTATGATGATAGATGGAATTACTGGTGTCAATTTCACTTTGCCTCAGATCTACAAGATCTTGTTGAAGTTCTCGGTGTACTGCTGCTCTCAGATTGCTCATTGACAATCTAAGGTTACACTCAACGGCTCCTTTAAAGGCAGATTCTTTGGCTAACTTATCAGCTCTATCATGCATTCGGAGGCCAACATGAGATGGAGACCACATGAAATGGACTCTGTTACCATCCTTAATAATTTTGTTGTATTTGTGTCTAGCTTCGGACACGAGCATGTTACAGTTATGTCTTAAAGAGTTGAGAGCATTTAAGGATGATAAGGAGTCACTTACAATTAATGTATCAAGTTTGGAGACTTGTACACATTTCAGTGCAAGGATCAAGGCAAATAGTTCGGTCTGAAGGGTAGAGGCCCAATTTCGTCTTGAGGCAAAGCTCAACGCCTTAAGCCATATTGATGCTCTGTCCACAGAGCATTCTCTCTCTCAAATCATATACACTGATGGTTCCCTACACCGCACCACGGGTGCAGCTGGAAGTGCAGTTGTTCTGACAATGGGCGATGGCTTGTACTTTGAGTGGGGAGTCCGTATAAACAATTGGGCTTTTATTTATTCCTTCCGTTTTGTACATTTATTATTCTACTTACTTCTTATGCCCTTATCCTTATTTATTATTAGTTTTCTTACGTACAGGTTTTTAATTTTAATTCTATGTTTATCTTTCGCTCTTTAATTAATTTTGTTTAATTATGTTTGTCTAATTTAAAGTTTATACTAGTTAAGGTTTAGTTAAATTTATTTAGTTCCCGAGTTTATTTTCTTTAATCTGGTGTCACATTGTTTATTTTACTTATTTCCGGTTCTGTGTTAATGCCTCATTTTTCGGTTTCCCCGGCTATTCAGTAATTTTGTTAAGTTTACTTATGTCCTTATTCCGTTTTGCTGTCACCTCGCTAATTTTTACTTTATTTTCTTTTGCCTTTCTTTCGGCTCGTCTGCTCCCCACTTATGCGTTTATTTATCTTCATTCCGTTTTTACATTCTTATTCTCTTACTTCTTATGCCCTTATTCCTTTTTATTATTAGTTTACTTTGTCCTGGCTTTTAATCTAGTTTAGTTACCATATTTATTTTAGTTCTTTATTAAGTTTGTCTAATTTTATGTTTATTTTGAAGTTTTTAACTAATTAAGGTTTATTTATAAGTTTATTTTAGTTTCCCGAGTTTATTTACTGTATTTTATTTACACTATTTATTTACATATTTATTTTATTGTATTTTATTTATTTATTTTATTTCTTATTTCCGGTTCTGTGTTTGCCTACACTTTTCGTTTTCCCCGTCTATTCTTACTTTCGTTAAGTTTACTTTGTCCTTATTCCATTTTACTGTTACACTTCGTTATTCATTTCCTTTATTTATTTTACTTTTGCCTTTGTCTGCTCGTCCGCTACCCTCTTCTGCGTTTATTTATTTATCATTCCGTTTTATACATTATTCTTCTATTTACTTCTTATGCCCTTATCCTTTTTTCTTATTAGTTTTCTTATGTCCGGGCTTTTAATTTTAGTTTATTTACTACATTTATTTTAGTTCTTTACTTAATTAATGTCTATTTTTTTTTTGAAGTTTTTTTTAAGTTTTAACTAATTAAGGTTTATTTATAAATTTATTTTAGTTTCCCGAGTTTATTTACTTTATTTTATTTACACTTTATTTTATTTTACTTATTTCTGGGTCTGTGCTATTGCCTACTTTTTTCGCTTGTCCCGTCTACTCTTAATTCTGTTAAGTTTCTTATGTCCTTACCCCGTTTTACTGTTACACTTCATTATTTATTTACTTTATTTAATTTCCTTTTGCCTATACTTCTGCTCGCTACACACTTATCGTTTATTTATCATTCCGTTCATACGTTTTAATCTACTTACTTCTTATGCCCTCATCCATTTTAATTTTAGTTTCTTGTGTCCTGGCTTTTAATTTTAGTTTTACTTTTTTATATTTTAGTTCGTTATTAATTATTGTCTGATTATGTTTTGTTTATTTTAAAAGTTCATTAACTAATTAAGGTTTATTTATAAATTTTAGTTTCCCGAGTTTATTTACTTTATTTATTTACATTTATTTATTTTACTTATCTCTGGTTCTGTGTTATTGCCTACTTTTTCGCTCTGTCTATTCAATAATCTTGTTAAGTTTACTTATGTCCTTATTTCGTTTTACGGTTACACTTCGTTATTTATTTTTTTCCTGCCATGCTTTGCTTACACGGCTATATTATTACCTTGTTTGCATGCCTAGCCTTGTTTCCTTTCCTGTCCTGCTCTGGCTGCCCACTTAATTTTCCCCTATCCGCAGTACGGAGATGCCGGCCCACCCACCCCACGGTGAAGAAGAGGACAAGGGCGGCGTCAACAAGAGGGCAGCGACGAAGGGGTGCTAGGACGCAACCGCCCAGGGCAAGGGTGAAACCCGCCCGCATCGCCTCCTCCACGGACGCCTCTTCGGGAGGCTCTGACTCGGACGGCGACCACATCCACGATGCACGCCCAAACGGAATGGCCACGGGGGACGCGGCCGACCACCCCTCACAACTTCCGGCCGCCGACTGGGCAACGCTGCGGACGCTCATTGCTCAGGCTCGGAGGCCCCCCCCCCCTGAATCGAGACGACAGAAGATTTCGAACCCTGGCGGAGCGGACAACACAGACGCCCTCACGAACCGGCCTACCGCATGCTGCCCACGGTCAAGGGCGAGGAGCCACACGACAAGGCGGCGACACAGCTCTTCCGGCATGTCCCCCAACGACGAGTACCACCGAGAGAGCTCGTTCCCTACTACCTCTAGTCCTTGGGTAGGGCAGCTCTGGGGGACGCGTGGCAACACTGTCAACATGCTAGGTGAGCACGTCCCACTGGCCCTAAGAGAGAAAGTCTGGGCAAACAAGTACATCGACTGGCGCGAGCTGCTGGCTTACGAATGCAATGCCAGGCCCTCGGGTCACGCCATGCCACTCCCTCTGAGGCCCAGTTATCCACTAAGAACTTGCCACCTCTGACGCTGGAGCAGTGGGGGCACGGCTTCGACATCTTAGCTTCAATCTACCTCGCGCGACTTCCCGCCGAGGGTTGGGCGCTTTTCACTCATGTCCGCTACGTGAAGTCCATGAAGCGCAACCTCCGCGGTGACTGGATGTGGTACGACGAGGCACTCAGGTGGGACAAGGAGAGGTCGGGCTGCCCTTGGACCGCTCTAAGACTCGACCTGGAGATTCGGCCCGTACAACGTGCAGCGCAGGAGCAGTTTCAGGTGGGGCCTCGCGCCGCCGCCTCCCCAGCCGAACGTTCACTCTACTGCACGGGCCTACGGGCTACCACCGGGATACTGCTATGCTTTCCACGCAACCGGGACAGGCTGCTCTGTCCCCTCCTGCACCTTCAAGCACTCTGCCGCGCTGCCACAAGCGACATCCTGCCTACTGCCCGTGCCCCCAGGCCAAGCCTCGAGTCGCCGCCGCCAAGGAGAATCGTTCCCGTCGCCCACTCAGGACAAGAGCAGGAAGAAAGACACATCACAACGCCAGTGGACGCAGATGCGCTTGATGCTTTTCCTAGTACCTATGCTAGACGGGGAACTGAGCCTGGGCGCATAGCGGGCCCCTTCGAGGTCCCCCCATTTGAGAACTTCAAGTGTTCTCCTATAGGCCGAGAGAAAAGTCTACGCCGCGGGAAAATACAGGCTACTCCACATCCTCGGCTACCCCTATACCTCCGAGAGCGTCAACGCCAACATCCCGCGGGAGACGACAACTGAGACCTACCAGTCCATCAACGACGCGGTGGCCTTGGTGGTCAGACGCTCGCCGGGGGTGCACTTGGCAAAAATGTGATATAGCAGAGGCTTTACGGATCGTCCGGTCAACTCCAGCGACTACACCTACTCGGCTTCGCCCACGGAGGGCGGTACTACTATGGAAAAATGCTCAGCATGGGGGCGGCACATTCCTGCAGGATCTTCGAGACGTTCTCCGACGCCCTGCAATGGATCCCGTGGAGAAGTTCGGCGTGCGGGATGCAGTGAAGGTGCTGGACGATTTCATCTTCGTGAGTTCTACCTACGAGTGCTTGCGGAGCTTGCGGGTGTTCATTGCCCTTTGTGAGCGCCTAGGCGTTTCCCTGGCCCCCCACAAGACTGCGGGCCCCCGCCCTGCCTCACCTTCCTTGGACTTGAAATCGACGCCCGACGTATGGAGACAAGCTGCCGGACGACAAGAGGACGAAGTACATGACCGCAGTGGAAGATGCTCTGCGGGCCGAGGCCTCCCTGCGGGAACCTGCAGGGGATTATCGGCAAACTGCAATTCGCCACGACAGTCATACGGGGGACCTGCTACCGAGCGCTCTTCTCCCTCGCCTTCTAAGCCCTGCCTCCGGCTAGGGGAGGTGACCTATACGGGGAAGGGGCAACACACACTACGCTTGGACCAGTTAACGTTTCCGGACGGGGATCGACATCGCGTTTGCCTCCTACAAGCACAGTGCAGGGCGTACCCCCACTTTAACCCTGAGTGCAGACCCCTACAGCAAGTACTGCCCGGTACGTGCCATGGCGAACTACTTAAGACGACGGGGCTTGGACCAGGACCTATCTTCCTGGCGAATCGGCTTCCCGGCACCAGACAAGATTTCACATGGTGCTCTGTGCCGCCGTTCGAGCACTAGCCTGCCCCCAAACGATTACGCTCTGCACTCCTCCAGAATCGGCAGGGCCACTCGGATGTCCAAGATGGCCTGGCGCCGGCAGCAATGAGAGCAGTCGGCAGGTGGAAAAGTGATCCGTTCCACACCTACGTCAGGCAAGACGTCATTCCTTA
>WNGS01099620.1:0-10699 GCA_020271785.1 Procambarus virginalis
AGCCTCCTCCTGCCACCGCCACCCACGCATCAATATTCAATGATATTGTACCAGTCCAGAGTCCAACCATCAACCACTACTCTAGTCAACGTCTCAAAAGTAAGGCAAAATATACTAACAGTGAGGACGCCATTTCATCAGTGAGGGTAAAGGAAGATTTACTGTGCCGGCCATTTGAATTTCCCCTTGCCAGCCATTTTGAATTTCGCACCACGCCACCACCCAGCCCACATCAACAAGCCTTGTGTGTTGCCTGTACTGTTCCAGCTATTGCAATCATCTACTCAAGTTCAAATGTTCATCAGATGTGTTGTGCAATTATTGAGAACAATTGGTGGACTGTAAACGTCTGACTAGTGTCACCAGCTCCACTCACGTCACCACCTCGGCACGTCGCTTCCTCTCACCACCGCCACAGCCCCTGCTATAGTGCTCTACAGTGAAGTTCTGCCTACACGCCTGCATAGCAACTGGCCTTATCATCATCCTCCAGATATTATTCCTAGTGTGGGGTCCACCGAGCTTCGCGTCCACTGCTGCCAGGACGCTGCCTGTCGCTCCAGATGTAAACAAACTGCATGGGCGTCGTTACACCTTCACGACGTTTCTTCTATTTTGTCTACTTATGATTCTCATAAATTGCACCCGAGATAAGTAACTGATAGATGAGCCTTCCTGTGCCATGTTCTAACAGTGATTTACATAATAATCCACAAATATCCTATGTATTACCATTCAGTGACTTGTAAAATATTGGAGTTGGTTACATACTTCCTTGAGTCATTTCAATTTCCTTCTTCTCTCAGTAATTCTATTGTCATAATTGTGTTACTAGTGTTATTAGTAAATACAAGGTCAGAGAAGTAAGAAATAATTGTTTTAGCAGTTTATTTTGCACAATAGAAATTTGTTTTTGAGGCTTCTAGAAACAATAGAATTAATGTTTCTAGAAACAATTTATATGTGACGGTAACGTGTTGGAAATGGTGGTCGGCAGTCTTCCAACTAGCAGTGTCAGTGCTGGGCCACATATACTAAATTTAAATAAAAAAAAAGAAAAAAAAGAGTGACTGCTTGTCTGATAATCTGTGTAAGGCAGAATATATCTCGTGCTCCTGCTATGAACACCTGAATTTGACCCACCTCGTGTGATCAAATAAGAGGTTCTTAGCTAGCGCATATATTCCCAGCACCATTTTATTTTGTTAACGTAACCAGTTCCCCCTTTTCACTTTGTTATAATTTTATATATTTTTCTTTTACATTATATTATATATATGCCAAGTTATCGTCTTTATTTTATTTTGTGTTTTTCTAATAAAGTAAAGTATTTTGTTATATTTGTGTTTTCGTGTTTCTTGCCTTACCACAGATTATCAGACAAGCAGTCACTCTTTTTTTTTTTTTTTTTATTTTAATTTAAGTATATGTGGCCCAGCACTGACACCTGCTAGTTGGAAGACTGCCGACCACCATTTCCAACACGTTCCGTCACATATAAATGGGGGCCTGTCCGGAGCTTCACTCAGGTATTGGTAATTGTGGTAAGCATACTTGGCTTTCATTTCCCTTGCTTCCATTATTTACATTAATCATTTTTTATTTTTATGGTGCTGTGTATATTGTGCATTACGGGAATAGCATATGGTGAGAGTGAGACAACTTTGGATTACGTGGTGACTGTAGGCCGCAGTCATACTCTTAATTGGTCGTCTCCCCCTTCCGTGTTATTATCCGTGTTTAACATCTTTTGTCCCCAGATATTTTCTCACTTTTTTGACAGATTATCACATAGGTACCCTGGTACTGTGGTCTGTCTCCGGGTCAATAGCACCTAAGTCCTGCAATCCGACTCTAGGAGGAAAAAGAGGGCTTTAGATCCTCTAGCACGAACTATTATTGGCGAATTGGGACCTCGCCGATAGTTCTCGTCACCAGTTGACACTCGCACCCCTACTCGTCGGTCAGACTGATGGTATTTACCTAAGGTAGGGAATGGCGTTCTTTCTTTGAGCACAAAGTTCGCTAATTCTGTAAATACCATATTCAATTTCAGTGGGTACCTTTGCTTATGTTCTATAGTGACTTGGCAAGGTATGACTACATTTTTTGGACTACCTCATTTATTTGAAGCCATTTAGTGTTTCACTTGTCTTTTAAACTTAGTTTTCACTAATTAGTAGGATTTTCTTGCCTTTATCCTCCCACAGTGAGTACCAGGTACAAGATTTCCTGCGACCTTATTCATTTACCATCTTGAATAACTTTAATTATTAATAATTCCCCACAGGATAGGTATCAGTTGCCACGTTTCCTGTTTCTGACATTCACCATATTCTCACTATATATTCGTGTCTCCTATATTTTGCTATATTTTCACAATGTTCCGCCTACAAGCATTCAAAACAGATCCAGAAGGTGAAATAGGGACCTTACGTCACGCTAAGAGGGTCGATTTGTTAACTCTTGCACATGAGTATCACTTGGAAGTTCCTGATGGAGCCAACAAATTTGCCATTAATAATATGATACTGGATCACCTTGCTGATGAAGGTATTATAGATTCTTCTACTCATGAACAGTACATTATTTCAGATAAGGATGACTTGAGAGCGATAAAGCTCAAATTGGAACTTGCCAAGATCGAGCTACAGCAACAACAGGAAGCAGCTGCAATCAGAGAACGTGAAGCTGCCCTCAGAAAGGAAGAAGCTGCCCTCAGAAAGGAAGAACAAGAAAGAGAAATCCGCCTCAAGGAAAGAGAGGCCGCACTGAGGAAGGAAGAAAGTGACAGAGAGGCCGCACTGAAGAAGGAGAAAGTGAACGTGAGTTGGCCTTATACCAACAGCGACTCGAGATGCAACGTGACCACGACAAACGACAGGCAGAAGCAATGCTAGAATGTCGTAACCGAGAACTCACGAGGGACGCTGCACACCAAGCTCAACTCCAACAAGCGGCAGCTAGTCTTCCTCCCAGTTTCAATATCTCCCATGCAAGTAAGTTAATGCCCCCGTTCCTCGAAACGGAGGTTGATGTGTTTTTTACCACTTTTGAGACCCTTGCTGATCAACTTAATTGGCCTGACGACCAATGGGCTACCCTTCTCCGAGTACATTTAACAGGTAGAGCAGCAGTCACACTCAGCACTTTGGCTTCGGAAAACGACTACACCACCCTGAAACAAGCTGTGTTGGACGCCTACCTTCTCTCCACCGAAAGCTATCGACGAAAGTTTCGTGACTACGTCAAGGCAAGTACCACCACCTTCTTAGAATTTGCTAACACCAAACGAAGATATTTCATGAAATGGCTGGAGGCAGCACATGTCTCTACTTTTTCAGAGCTTGTCAACCTCATACTGGTTGAAGAATTTTTGAGACGTGTACCTCCTCCTGTCCGCCTATACTTAGCAGACAAGGAAGAGACGGATTTAGTGAAGTGTGCGAAGTCAGCTGACACTTACAGCCTCATCCACCGGCTGACTCCAGAACCTACCAGCAAGAAGTCTTGGTACAGTTACGAGAAAGCGAGCCCAGATCAAGGTACCTCTCAACTGTACTGCAGGTATTGTCGACTATATGGACACACCATTGACAAATGTGGTAAGTCCCAATCTAAAGGTAACATCGAACCCCCTAAGTCTAAACCTACTCACCCTAAGTCCGGTAAGCCTGTAATGAATGTTGGTGTTCATGCTAATGATCTCTCTCTCTTTACCAAGCATCTATATCCAGGAACTATCTCTACCCACGGTTCAGATTCAGAGGGACGTTTCGGACTTAAGATCCTACGGGACACAGCGGCTCTACAATCGATCGTCTTGAAATCAGCTGTGCCCAACGTCGCCTACACAGGAGAGACTGTGTTCATCACTGACCTTACTGCTACAACTCCTTATCCACTTGCCCGAGTTTACCTGGATTGTCCCTTCGTGACCGGTGAAGTCCAAGTCGCCGTCAGGGAAAAGCCTTTTCCCATGCCTGGAGTGCAACTTCTCCTGGGCAACGACTTGGCAGAAGACCAACAACCAAACAACCTGATCGTCAAGGACATATCCGAGGTAAGCAACTCTGTGGTGGATAACCCGATTTTTGAACATGTTCCAGCAAAGGTTCAAGAGAGTGATGAAGGTTCTCCTCCTGTTATGGTGACCACCCGTGCTCAAGCTGCACGACCACAGCCAGCTGACTCTACTGCTACCGCTGTCCCTCAGGACCCTTCGAAACTACCCCCTAACCTGACCGCGGTGGAGTTCCGTAAGTTACAGAGAGATGATCTTACCTTGACACCATTATTCTTTCAGGCTGAAACCCAATCCGACAGTGTTCCTGGGTTCTTTATGGAGAACGAAATACTCTATCGCAGGTATAGACCCAGTAAACTGAAGGACGAGGACGATTGGGCAGACGTTGAACAACTAGTGATTCCTACCAGCCTGCGGCCCACGATTCTACACCTGGCCCACGGCGCTTTGTCACACTACGGGTTCAACAAGACTTACCATGGAATTCGACAAGACTACTACTGGCCAGGTATGGTAAACGACGTCAAAACTCATGTCAAATTATGCCACGTGTGTCAGTTAGCCGGGAAACCGAACGTTTCCATTCCCAGAGCACCACTGATACCCATCCAGGTGCCTGAGGAACCGTTCCACAAGCTCATTATCGACTGCGTTGGTCCTTTGCCTCGGACCAGTGCAGGCAATGCATATATCTTAACCATCCTGTGTCCTACCACCAGATTTCCGATAGCAGTTCCAGTGAAAAATATTACGGCTGCTACAGTGGTGAAGAATCTACTGAAAATCTTCACCCAGTATGGATTTCCGAGGGAGATTCAGAGCGACTGTGGCACCAACTTCACCAGTGATCTCTTCAAACGGACTCTGGAGGAGTTCAACATCAAACAGGTACTGTCCAGCCCCTATCATCCTGCTTCACAGGGTTCTCTCGAGCGTAGTCATCAAACCATCAAGGCACTCTTAAAAAAGTTCTGTAATGAGACCTCAAAGGATTGGGATAGGCAAATTGATCTCATCATGTGTATTTTCAGAAGTCTTCCCAACGAGTCACTAGGAGTATCTCCTTATGAGATGCTCTACGGACGTAAGTGCCGTACACCTCTCAAGGCTTTCAAGGATTCTCTACGTGATGCCACCTTCAGTGAGCATCAGAATGTGCCCCAGTATCTTCAAAATCTCCGACACATTCTAGAGAGGGTCCATTCCTTTGCCAGCAACAACCTACAGAAAGCCCAGAGAGGATGAAGACTCGTTACGACCAGCACTGTAAAGTAAGGAAGTTTACACCAGGAGACTTAGTGCTTGCCTATTTCCCTATCCCAGGTTCTCCTTTACAGAACAGGTTCTCAGGACCCTACCGTGTTAAGGAGTGCCGGAACAACTTCAACTACGTTCTCGAGACCCCCGATAGGCGGCGGAAGACCCAGCTGTGCCACATTAATTTACTCAAGCCCTACCATGGGGTTCCTCCCACTGTGTTAACCAATTTCACCTCATTTACAGGTCCATACAGCCACAGTGAGACCTTCCCTGCTTCTCCTTCCGAAAGCACTGACACTGAGACAGCGCTCTCTAACTCAGAAATCCTTACTAACCTTCACCATCATTTTCAGGACGATAATAGTGCTCCACTCATCAAACTCATCAGAGAACATCAAGAGTTGTTTCGAGATGATCCCCAAGAGTGTACTGTGACTCAGCACGACATCAACTGCTACCTGACACCCAGCCGATTCGCCAACCGTTCTACCGAATCAGCCCGAGCAAGACGGAAGTCATGCGGGCTGAGGTACAGTATCTCTTGGACCATGGACTGGCTACCCCCTGTGAGTCCCCCTGGGCCTCACCATGCATCCTGGTACCCAAACCTCACGGCAAAATCCGTCTGTGTACGGATTATAGGAAGTTGAACCAGGTCACAGTGAAGGACGCCTACCCAATACCCAGGATAGACGACATTTTGGATGCCATTGGTAATGCCCCTACCTGTCTCAGGTAGACTTACTCAAGGGCTACTACCAGGTGAGTTTAACGGAGCGAGCTAAGGTACTGTCCGCCTTTATAACCCCGTTTGGTCTCTACAGGTACAATCGCCTTCCCTTTGGACTCTGCAATGCCCCAGCCACCTTTCAGAGAGCTGTCAACCGCGTCATCCAGGGCTTGGACAACACCTACGCCTATTTGGATGACATCGTGGTAGCATCCAACACCTGGAGCGAACACCTGCTCCAGCTACAACGATTGTTTTACAAGCTCCTGAAAGCCGGCCTCACCATCAATCTGGGCAAGTCCACCTTCGCGAAAGGTAAAGTGCGGTACCTGGGTCATGTTATAGGGAGTGGCAGCCTGGCTCCGTTAAACATTCACATTCAAGCAATCCAACAGTATCCACAGCCTACTACCAGGAAGCAGCTCCTGCGCTTCCTTGGTCTTGCTTCCTATTACCGTAGGTTTGTGAAGAATTTTAGCACTGTTGCAACCCCATTAATCACCTTAACCAGTCCCAAGCAACGGTATAATTGGACCAGAGAGCAAACCGTTGCATTCGAACAACTCAAATTCCTCCTCTGTTCTAATCCCATTCTCGCCTCACCAGATATCAAGAAGCCTTTCATCCTCCATGTCGACGCCAGTGGTACCGGCATCGGAAGTGTCTTAATGCAGCAGCGAGGCGAGGAGGTTCTACCTGTCAGCTACTACAGTTGCAAGTTGAAGCCTCATCAGAAGAACTACAGTACTATAGAGAAGGAACTCTCCATCGTCCTGAGCTTACAACACTTTGCACCATATCTGCACGGTGCTAGGTCCACTACCATCTATTCGGACCACAACCCTCTGAGATTCTTACATCAAGCCCAATTTAATAACCAACGTCTGCTGCGATGGGCTTTATATCTTCAAGGCTTCAATTTAAAGATCTGCTACATCAAGGGGCCTGATAACATCATCGCTGACGCCCTCTCCAGAGTGCATGAGGTAGAGGCAGCTCCACCTCCCACTCTACCTCCAGTGAACGTGACTCACCCGGAACAGCAGGCTTCGGGGGAGAGTTGTGACAATAATCTCTTATCAGAGATTTAGCCTGCTATTTTCGTATTGCATCACGTCCTCAACAATATGCAAGATACGTTTTGTGTGGCTAAACGTATATATCAAGACAGCCACACGCACCTCAACTCCCTCCTTCCCCCCACTCCAGCACCTGCTGCACACCTGGTCGACGCGCCGAACCCTTCAACTGCCTAACTAGCGACTTGCGGCCGTCCAGCGTTCTCATTGGCCGCCAACCAACACACAACTCCCGTTCCTCGCCAATCACAATCGTCGCCAGTTATTGTTGGAGTCCCTTGCATTTCTGCCAGCCAGATATATCTCGTGCTCCTGCTATGAACACCTGAATTTGACCCACCTCGTGTGATCAAATAAGAGGTTCTTAGCTAGCGCATATATTCCCAGCACATTTTATTTTGTTAACGTAACCAGTTCCCCCCTTTTCACTTTGTTCTACTGATGCCGAATACTTGGCAATTGCACGGTCGCTGTTGACACAACCAAAGATGTTGCACTTTTTATGGTAAATGAGAAAGCCATTGTTAGCCTCCAGTCTTGGTCTGAATTTAAGAATTTCTTTCGCCGGCGCTTTGTTAACAAAGGAGACCTCGACTTGTATAGGTTAGTCAAGAAAATTGTCAATGCCACCATGCAGCCTGTTCAATCATTTAATGAGTTTACTAGCCATCTCGATCAGTAGCTGTATGCCTTGCTGACTGCTATGCTTAGTTCCTCATGGGTGCTGTCCCCGAAGGCTATGGCCAAAATGATAACATTGGGACTTTAATGCATTTGGTCCGGAGCATACTAAACCCTTCGTCGAACAACAAAGTTTGGAGTCACAAATGCATTTGTTTTTTTAGATATATACAAGTGTTGTTACATTTTTGTACAGCCACTAGTACGCATAGCATTTCAGGCAGGTCCCTGGAATACGATCCTCGCCGCGAAGAATCGTTGTTACAACCAAGTACACATTTTTACTGATGCATTAAACAGAGGCTACAGTTAAGGATTTTCGCCCAGTAAATCCTCCCCGCCAGGATACGAACCCATAACAAAGCGCTCGCAGAACGCCAGGCGAGTGTCTTACCACTGCACCATGGAGACTGTAACAATTGGTAAAGAGAATTGGTAAAGTGTTTGAGGCAATTAACAGTGCAGCCGATAAACTGGCTTCGCGAAGTACTCAACTGTTGCCACGCTCTGATACTGTGAAGGTAGTAACAAGCTCTCCGCATCCTCCCACAAACTCTCAAAACTCTTGGTCGCAGAACCGTACCCATGGTTGTAGCCCGCAGTTAAATTCTCCTCCTCATAAGTTGCCAAGACGCCATAGCCCACAACCATCCACTCCCTCATGTTAGCCTTGTGGTAAGACTAAGGCACTTTGTTAACAAAGGAGAACTCGACTTGTATAGGTTAGTCAAGAAAATTGTCAATGCCACCATGCAGCGTGGTCAATCATTTAATGTGGTTTACTAGCCATCTCGATCAGTAGCTGTATGCCTTGCTGACTGCTATGCTTAGTTCCTCATAGGTGCTGTCCCCGGAGGCTATGGCCAAAATGATAGCATTTGGGACTTTAATGCATTTTGCCCCTGGTGAATACTAAACCTTCATCGAACAACAAAAGTTTGGAGTTACAAATGCATTTTTTTTAGATATATACAAGAGTTGTTGCATTTTTGTACAGCCACTAGTACCTACCTTGAGGATACCTTGAGGTGCTTCCGGGCTTAGCGTCCCCGCGGGCCGGTCATCGATCAGGACTCCTGGTTGCTGGACTGATCACCAGGCTGTCGGACACGGCTGCTCGCAGCCTGACGTATGAGTCACAGCCTGGTGATCAGGTATCCTTTGCAGGTGCTTATCCAGTTCTCTCTTGAACACTGTGAGGGGTTTGCCAGTTATGCCCCTTATATGTAGCGGGAGCGTGTTGAACAGTCTCGGGCCTCTGATTTGATAGAGTTCTCTCTCAGAGTACCAGTTGCACCTCTGCTTTTCAACGGGGGTATTCTGCCTACGTAGCGTAGACAGTACATGTAGCGTTTCAGGCAGGTCCCTGGAATACGATCCTCGCCACGAAGATTGTTGTTACAACCAAGTACACATTTTACTGTTGCATTAAACAGAGGCTACAGTTAAGGATTTTCGCCCAGTAAATTCTCCCCCAGGATACGAACCCATGACAAAGCGCTTGCGGAACGCAAGGCGAGTGTCTTACCACTACACCACGGAGACTGTAACAATTGGTAAGTGTTTGAGGCAATTAGCAGTGCAGCCGATAAACTGGCTCCCCGAAGTACTCACTGTTGCCACGCTCTGATACTGTGAATGTAGTAAGAAGCTCTCCGCATCCTCCCACAAACTCTCAAAACCCTTGGTCGCAGAACCGTACCCATGGTTGTAGCCCGCAGTTAAATTCTCCTCCTCATAAGTTGCCAAGACGCCATAGCCCACAACCATCCACTCCCTCATGTTAGCCTTGTGGTAAGACTAACCACCTCGCAAGGACTGTTGGTCCTCTTTTAGATCATCACCCCTAGACATTCTCTCCGTCCCCTCGGCAGGCTCATAACCATAGGCTCCCATATTGCAAGTACCATAAACAAGTTGGTCACCACACTGCGGATTGTAGAACTAGGCAAAGGACATACCCACCTCGTAGCTCCCATGGTCAGTCTTGGCGAGGCACACAGCGTCCATGACATTATCAAAACTCGTGTAATTACAACTTCCAGCCCAGCTAAAAGCAACTTCGAATTATAATACTGGGTCACAGAATGCTGGAGCTCAGAATGTTCACTCTATGTCACCGGAAACCCCCAAAGCCATCCGCTAACCAATTCAGGTTAGCCAGCCCTAGTGCCCTCCCGTGTACTCATAGCTACCCAAATAGATTTGGACACTTACAGAGGAGGACACTGACTCTAGCCCAGTTGTAGATGTTGACGAACCACAGTGAATTGATCCAGATGAGACGCAGATATCCTAGGCAACATAAGTCACAAGTAGTAACTTGTCCAGTCTCAAGTGATGGGTCCCTTTTTCAGCCATTAACTCGGGTAAAAAATAATATTGTCAAGCCCTCAGCTCTCAGAGATATTGCAAGTAAGCACCCTGCTCCAATAAGAAAGTCACCCATACCTTTTCTAAGTGGTGTTTCAAGAAATACAGTAAAAGTTCAGGGTGAAATTGACCTCCCACTCAAGTTAGATGATGTCACATTGTCTATAACATGTTAGTTGTTAACAATATCCATTTTCCTGTTGCCATTCTCCTAGGTTTGTACACCATGATTGATGAAAATATTGCATTGTTTCCCGATCGTTGGAATATTAGTATCAAAGACCACGTCATACCCTTGTGTAAGACGTGGTATTATCCAGGCCATGAGTTCAACCTTCAATCAGACTACGTTAATTTGTTGACACCCAACTTGCTAGCATAGGTTTGTCAGATCCTGTCACAGTAGCATACTGAGAAAACAGGCACTCGATTGAAGCATCTGTGGGAACCGACCTGTGAGATTTGTATATATTTAATTTATATGAATTTATATAGAATTTATATTTACTTAATTTATATACTTCGATAGCAATTTGTATAATGTTGAGT
>WNGS01099620.1:20806-52720 GCA_020271785.1 Procambarus virginalis
CCGAAGAGCTCTAGAACTTGTTGATGATGAAAGTTCTCTTACCAAGATACTGGATATGGCTCGTCGAATGGAAGATGCTGCACGTGATGCTCGTGCCATGGAGTGCAGTGCCAACAACGGTTCTGCCACTGTTACTAACAGTCAGAAGTATGTAAGGTTCAGGGAGTACACCATGATCATAGAAGATATCATGCCAAACCTAACATTAAATTGAGCCGAGAACCACATCACAACTGGAGTCATGGAACAAGACTCAAGCAGTCACAACGACTCACATCAGAGGTTGTCAATAATAAATGTTACAATTGTGGAGGAGACTACCCACACCAAGATAATGTTTGTCCTGCACAAGGTAAGAAGTGCTATGAGTGTAGAAAACTAAATCATTTTGGTGCTATGTGTCGTTCCGCACTAAAGAAACCACAATCAATAAATAAAAGCAATGTACGAGGATCAAGTCATAGGAGTCGAGGTGGCAAACACAATATTGCACCTCAAATCAAGAATGTTAATAATATACAAGACAACATTTCATTACAACCAGTCTCAGATGACAGTGAATGTGATTATTTATGGAGTACAATCAATCACAAAATGGAATGATCTTCCAAACAACCCAGAGACTATAGTATACATTGCTGGCATTTGTCTCAAAATTCTCATTGACACTGGATCAAACATTGACACCATTGCTGAGTGCCACTATGAAAAATTAAAAAAACAGTTCCCAAAGCTTGAAAACTATAATGGCAAAGCCACTGCCTATGCTTCAAAGGTAGCCTTACCAGTGATTGGAACTTTCACTGCAGAGATTAAGTCAAAGAATGCAATGCTCATTACTACATTCCATGTTGTTAGGAATGCAAAGGAGTCTTTACTCAGTTACAAGACTTCAACCAAATTGGGGCTACTTCAGCTTTCTAATGCTGTAGCAGTGGAATCTGCAAACAATGTTGATGCTATTGTTGCTGAATTTTCTGATCGGTTTAAATCCATAGGTTGTTATACTGATAGCAAGGTACATCTGCATATCAACCCAGATGTAATTCCAGTTGCCCAACCACATCGCCGACAACCATTCCATACTCGCAAGAAAGTCGATGCCGAACTGGATAGGCTGATAGAACTAGATATCATTGAACCGGTAACAGGCCAACACCATGGGTAAGCCCAATTGTCACTCCACCAAAGCCGAAGAATCCAGATGAGATACGCATTTGTGTAGACATGCGTGTTCCCAACAAGGCAATAATGCGTGAACGCCATCCTACACCCACTGTAGATGATATGATTTACCGCTTGAATGGTGCAACTGTATTCAGCAAGTTAGATTTAAACAAGGGCTATCATCAGCTTGAACTTGATGATGAGAGTCGATTCATCACAACGTTTACGACACATCGAGGTCTGTATAGGTACAAGCGCCTGAGTTTTGGTATTAACAGTGCTGCTGAAGTATTCCAGCACATCATCAGCCAGGTATTGCAAGATATACCTAATGCTGACAACATGTCTGATGACATCATTGTTTATGGCCGTACCCAAGCTGAACACGACAAAGCTCTTCGTGCAACATTGCAACGCTTACGAGAAAAGAATTTGACGCTAAGCCGAGCAAAGTGTGAGTTCAATCAACATAAAATTGAATTCTTTGGACATGTACTTAGTGACAAAGGTCTGTCTCCAGATCCTAAGAAAGTTGCAGATATCAAGAATGCTGCACCTCCTTCAACATCCACTGAAGTACATAGTTTTCTGGGAATGGCAAACTACTGTTCTCGCTTCATTCCAGATTTTGCTACCATTACGAAGCCTCTACGTGAGCTCCTGAAGAAAAATGCATCATGGTACTGGAGCGATGTCGAGCAAAATGCATTTGATGCTGTGAAAGATGCACTAGTAGAAAATGCGACTGCTGCATACTTTGATCCATCAATGGACACTGAGTTAACGGTGGATGCTAGTCCTGTTGGTTTAGGTGCTGTGTTAGCCCAACACAAACCTGGTCAACCAGATTCAAGAGTAGTAATTGCCTATGCCAGCCGTTCTCTCACAGATGTTGAGCAACGATACAGTCAGACAGAGAAGGAAGCTCTTGCTCTTGTATGGGGCTGTGAACACTTCAATGTGTATCTGCTTGGTGCACCCTTTACCACGATAGTCACTGACCACAAACCGTTGGAGACCATCTTCATAATCCAAAGTCCAAACCACCAGCTCGCATTGAGAGATGGGCTCTTCGTCTGCAACCATACAACTTTACGGTGAAATACAAGCCAGGTGCAGGCAATCCCGCTGATTACATCAGTCGACATCCTGCCAACAGTTTCACCATCACCAAGCATCAGCAAGTTGCCGAGGAATATGTACACTCTGTAACCTGTGATGCAGTCCCTAAGGCTCTCACTCTTGATGAAATACGTACTGCAACCCTAGAGGACCCAACTCTGCAAGCAACAGTGGATGCATTGACTAAGAAAAGTTTCCACGCATCCCACCCTCAGGAGTTGACCAAGATGCATTCAAAGCACTTGAACGCATCCAGACAGAATTAAGTGTTACGCAACAACGCGACACCGTGCTGCGAGGTACTCGTATCGTCATTCCAGCTGTTCTCCAGCAACGTGCTCTGAAGCTTGCACATCAAGGACACCAAGGTCTTGTAAGGACCAAACAGCTGCTACGAGAAAAGGTGTGGTTTCCTGGCATTGATCGTCAAGCTAAGGACATGCATGATGCCTGTGTCCCTTGCCAAGCTGCAGTGGATACTTCAAGACCAACACCTCTACAACCTTCACCACTACCTGCTGCACCATGGATGGAAGTATCGATGGATTCTGTGGACCGCTACCAACTGGAGAGTACTTGATGGTAGTCATTGATGATCACTCACGTTATCCAGAAGTAGAAATCATCACTTCCACATCTGCAAAGGCTGTCATCCCGAAACTCGACAAGATCTTTTCAAACTTTGGCATTCCTGAAGTTGTCAAGACGGACAATGGACCGCCATTTAATGGACAAGACTTTGTCAACTTTGCTGAGCATATTGGATTCAAACACCGCCGTGTGATGCCACTACATCCTCAAGCAAATGGAGAAGTAGAGAGATTCATGCAACCTCTCATGAAAGCTGTACGCTGTGCTCATGCCGAAGGACGATCCTGGAAACAAGCTATGTATGCTTTTCTCAGGAACTACCGTGCAACACCGCATGGAACACTGGGCAAGTCGCCTGGCGAACTTTTATTTGGACGTCCTATGAGAATCGCACTACCTGTCATGCCAGCCAAAGTAACGGATAAACGTCTCGCTCAGAAGGATGCACTAGCCAAGGGCAAAATGAAAATTGCTCATGATCAACGTGCAAAGGAACAATTCATAAAGGTTGGAGATACTGTTCTCGTTAAAAAGAAAAAAGAGGGAAAGCTAGATATGCCGTATGATACAAAACCATATAAAGTGATTAGTGTAAAAGGAACTATGGTAACAGCGAGTAATAGAGATAGTATAACACGTAATATGGCTTATTTCAAAGTGATTCCAACTAGTGTAGAAAATGATGAAGTGCAAAGTCGTGCAAAAGAAAAAAAAAATGAGTTATAACTCGATAAACAATTCATCGAGGGATATTTTGTATTTAAGGACTCTCGTCCAAAACGTCATGTTAAACGCCCTACACGATATGATGATTAATTGTGTTCCTATGTAATGCAAAGTATTTACTTGTTATGCTAAACTAAATTTAATATTGTTTGAATAATGCAGATCTCTCATTCAATATTTTGTAACTTTGTATTACAGTTTCTTTCATGTTTGTTTAACATTGCATATGTATTTTAACATTGAAATCCTTTGTGGTAAAGATTGTTTAAATTCTTTGTGTTTAATTAATGTTAAATGTATGCAATATCTCTTGATATGTTAATAACTTACTTTGTGTCAATAACTTTGCTTTGTGCTACAAGCATGGTAGACATCCTGTATTCATTCTTTTTAAAGAAAAGGAGGGATGTCATGTTCACAGAAAATGGTACCATCCGTTTTCTATGTGCGGCGGCTGGACGCCACTAGAGGAGGTAAACAGAGCGCACAGGACGCCTGCCAAGCTTGGGAGCTCTATCATGTAATCGTTTATAGTATTAAAGTCAGTAACCAGGAATGACTTTACATCAACCTTACTACCAAGACTATCTCAGCTATACACAGACACCACAAATGTGTATTAATTTTAAGTGCTAAAACTCTATTAAGAGGTTAGGATTACAGCCTGTGATTCAGAATTACCCTAGGTACCATCAGTACTTGCTCACAATTATGAGCCACTGGTGCCCAATTAACAAGTTCACAATGACTAAGCCCAGAAAGCAAAGCGTGCTTTCGTAGCAAGTTTGTAAACGTTACACGACAAGAGATCTCGACCAATTGAAAAAGTTGTTATATGAAAACTGTAATTCATTATCGTCAGTGAAAATACCTCTATTAAGATTCAAACCCAATTGATATATTGAAAGCAAATAGGAAATCTTAACAAAATCAAGTCCACGACGACGACTGGTCGTAGTAGTTGAAGATGTGGAACCATTCCTGTCTGACGTAGCACATATGAAAAAGAAACTCAAGCCAGGTTGGAACATTTAGACAGGATAAGAATCAGAAGAAATAGCAAGTACATCAAATAAAGTAGATAATGTTATGGATGATCTGGATCTTTTTGAGAATAAATGTCAAGCCAGATTAGATCCTTTAATCAACAAGGATAAAGCTTCACCAAATATTATACCACCAGAAATTAAGCAGTTCTCAGACAATTTATCCACATTCTCTGTGGATTCTGAAAACCCAATACCTAAGGCAACTAAGTTAACATTCCTCCAAACTGAAATAGAGGTGAAGCTGAACCAGTAGTAGAAAATGTAAATGAAAATAGCGACAGCACTAATTTCCCAGTCCAGCAAGCTAGGAATAATGCTGGTAATGAGAAAACTGTCATATATCTAGTACTACACTTTCTGGATTTACCTCAACCTGATCAGACTGCTGTCTCATTACAATCCTTCAGCATGGAGTTGAGTCACAACTAAGAACATTCAGTCTTAAGGTTGATATAACGCTAGTGAATGGATGACCAAAGTAGTCCTTCAACGAAAATTGTCCAGCGATATACTAGATGGATTATACGCACATCAACGTAACACCATCCTGATAGTACAGGACATCACCAAAGGTTACATTCCATCATAAACAAACGACGTGGAAATGAGGAAGTTAAAGCCTCATGCAAGCCTTCAGAAATAGAAAATAAGAGTCAATTAAAGGGTAAAACAACTACCCCAAATAACATCAGTCAATTACACTCACATCAAGTTGCAGAAAATCTGGCAATGCAGCAGAATCCTCCAGCCTACTGTTACTAGTTCACCCAAACCGGTATCTTCAAACGTGCAGTAGGCTGGGGGACATGTATGTTCTGCAAAAGAAACATTCAACATACTTTTGTGCTAATTATCCAGACAGAGACACTCGTATTAAGCGACTCCAGGAATTAGAGAAATGTTCAAGGTGTCTCAAGTCACACAACATAGACTATTGTGAACCCAATTCAACACCTGCAACAGGTGTAGAAGAGGTAGGCACCATGTAGCACTGTGAAACATACGAAATTAACGTATTCAAGACCCAAGGTGGAAGATAGCATTCCCACCACAATACAGTACTGCAAGGTGCAACAAACAAAGAGTGTCCATCGGCAAAGTCTAAAGGTAATACAACTTTGCCTACTGCCCAAATTACCATCCAGAATAAGAGGGCCAAGGTCCATACCCGTGAGTTGTTTGACCAAGGGTCCCAGAGAACATATGTCACTAAAAAGTTGGCAGATGAACTACAATTAAGGCCTGTAGCCCAGACGACAATCAACATCTTGGGTTTCTAACAGATGCAGGACACTCAAGTCTACCAGGTGGTACAACCATCAGTACGTTTAGGCAGGTGTACGTTGTCAAGTACAAGCCATTGTGGTGGACAAAATACCAGTAGACCTACAAGTTCAAGGTCTGAGAGCAACAGCCAAATTCCTGAGAAATAGAGGAATAAAACTGGCAGATAATATTAAGTCTGATCACCACACCGACTTCGGTATCTTGTAGGGACAGATTACTACCATCGATTCATTGCTAGCCCTACTAAATATCAGGGCATAACCATGCTAAATTCTGCAGGAGGCAAATTACTCTCAGGCCCAGTATTAAGCTGAGGAGACCTATGCCTGCAGACAGACAATACCAATAGAAATCTAATTTGTCAGCTGATAATATATTTCCAGTAGCATTATACTAAGGAGATTACAGCTGACTATAACAACAGAGGTTCATGTTAATAACATCATTTAAAGCTGAAGATGAGTTCATGAGGCCTCAGTGGCAAATCAGTGAACAGTAGCCTAAACAACTACAAGGCACTGTGACCAATGTCACTGAACCCACTGTAGTCTCAGAACCATACTTGACTTTATTGATGGGCTATTCAATCCTCTGAATCAATTAACTAAATTAAACCCCAATAAATCTGACGACTGATTTTGATACATTTATTATTTAATCAAGATGAACTTCATGGGCCTCAGTGTTTATATATCAGTGATCAGTTACCTGAACAAGCTTCAAGTTATATCTTAATTCACTTATCTCACTGCAGTCCCTGAATCATACTTGACTGTAGTACTTGATCACATTCAGTCTTCTGGGTTAAATAATATGTATTTAGGCTTGAATTTTAGCCTTTAAAGAGTTAACAGGGAAATAAAATCGCATTAGACTTCTAACCCCTGCAACTCCAGTACGGACATCCGTCCTGTACGAATAGACGCACAAATGTGTGATTACTAACTACTAACATCAACTTAATCTAATAATTTGAAGGAGGAGTATCGGTGTTCGTCTGTTCTAAATAGGACTTCGACCCGTGATCAGCCTCCCAGGGAATTATGTCGGAAAACCCGACACCATTTAATAATATCAATTCAACAGGCAGATAATATTGCTGCTGTGTTCTATACCTAAGTTAACCCATAGAAAATGTAGCTTGTAGTGGAATTTTCCATCAATAGAAAATGGGATATCATTGCCACATTCTATTATAAATTCACCAACTATTGTTGGGAATTATTCTTAAATGCATTAGTCTTTGGACTTTTACCATCATAAAAGCATTTCATATGAATTAATTTAATTATCAGTACCAAAATAGAGTAAATGTGACCCTTCTATCACTTACTGACATCTAGACAAAGTGCCAAGGCATCGGGAGGAGGAAGAGGTCAGCCATTGTTGTTAGGATCAGAGGCGCAGGGAGCAAATTCGGCTCCTATCATTTTTCTTGGACGAAGTGTGAAGGAGATCAGAGTAGTGGTCTTCCATCATCAACACACTGTCAAGGTGAATCAAGGGAAGTATTCTACCAAAACCCGTTTATCTAATCATTTCTGGCCAGTTAAATGTTAGGTAGATATTGGGCGAACCGGTTAGAATGCGAACAGCCTCTTAATAAAAGGAGGTAATAAAGCCTTGGTCCTTATTATCTAATATACAGAGTTTTCTCTGATATAGCTGTCATATATTAGGATTTTGGCTTTACAGCTAGCGCTCTTTGACAGGAACAAGAAGAGGAAGCAAGACTTGATACATCAGTTACTGGGTGATGGAAGCTGCCTCAAACGAGGATATTTTGGTGTCTACATCCTAGTTATAACTGGTGGACTAAGCCTGTTGTACAATAAGATAAGGAACCTCCTGAATTTATACCAATATATGTAGTTAATATTGTAGTTTGATTGGCTGCATATATATAAATTTATTATAACCCCCCCCCCTAATGTGTAAGGATCTATTTGTGAGATTATTGCAGAAATACAGTCCACTTAACATCATACTAATTGCTATCGAAAACTATAAATTAACGTAAATATAAATTCTATATGAATTCATATAAATTAAATATATATAAATCTCACAGGTTGGTTCCCACACCAGTGTTGCCTCGGTACTTGGTGTGACTGGTCCTGTAGTGGGGCCTCCCGGCTGTGCCGGTTGGTGGCATCTGACCGCCCTTGCCTCCTATTCACCATACTTTAACGCTCAGTTTGGAGTTCTCTGGGTAGGCGTCTTACTTACCAGTGGAGTTGATGGGGCTTGATCTCCTCTGTTTTGATGTAGCGGACGTGCATGCCATGCAGCTCCTCTCCAGTCGCCGGGCGCTAGTCAAGCTCGGCTCTGCTGCTGTATTCTGGTAACTGGTGGCCCGATGTGCTGGGCATTCGTTCCCCTTGCCTGGTGACGGTGGTAGACTCATGGTTTTGGACCGCAGTGGTTCCACTACCTATGTGGCTGTCCATAGAGTGCCATTCGAGTTCCCAGAGGGCTTGTTACGTCGTTATTTTGGCAAGTTTGGGACTGTTATGAATGTCTGGATGAACTTCGTCCCGTCTGGCAGATAGATGGTGGGGGCATCTTGAACGAGACCCAGACTATAACAATGCGCCTCAAGTCTCTGATTCTGTCCTCCGTTGTGCTTCTTGGAAACAAAATTCGAACATTCTGTGCTGGACAGCCTAGGGCGTGTTTGTGGTGTCGACTTGATGGGCACCAGACGGCAGGATGTTGCGGTGATAGTGTAGCTCCTGCGAATTTTTTCCGGGAAGAGGACTTCCCCCCCATTGGAGGACGTGCATGGCCCCCCGGGTGTAGTGATGTGGATGTCGTGGGGTTGCTATCGTCCACGTGCTCCAGAATGTTGGTCGGATTAACGCGGTGGTGGGGACTGTGGTCCCTCCCCCACTGCACACGCCCGCCCCTTCCCTGCACAGACTACTGTGGTGGTTGCTGTGGAGGATGTGGTTTCTTTGGAGGGTGGGGCTGGTGTGCTGCCTAGTGTTATGGGTGAGGTGCCCACTCTCGTTGTGTTGCGTGTGGAGATACATGGTTTGGTGCCTCCCCAAATCTTCCACTGTGGGAAAAGATTTGCATGGCTGTGTGGTGCGTGCCCGTGTGCCGCCTCCCTATAGTTCTACTGGTTCACCTGTGTAGGTCGTGGGTCGTGGAGGTTTCTGATGACTTGCGGCTGGTGTCAAAACAGACGTGTAGGGCTTGCAGTGCATCCCATCACCCTGATCGTGCTTCGTGAGAAGATGTGGGAGAATTTGGTAGTTCGTTGTCTTCAGTAGATTCTGTTGAGGTAGGTGCTGCTGCTGCTGTTGGGATACCGGGCGGGTCTTGCATTAGGCCCACTGGGGGTTGTCAGTACGGTGGGTGTTCCCGTGGTGATGGCTGTTGGTGGGGCAGAGGCCGTGTCGCTTGTTTCTGTGTCTTCTATGGTAGCCTCGGAGTCCCTGGTTTCTGGTTCCCCGGGTTGGGAGGTTGCAGCTTCAGTTGAGGTTGTGGGTGTGGCGCGGAAGTTGGTAATGGTTTTGAAAAATGACAACGTTCCAGTTGTCCCTGTGCCACAGGCCTCCGTGCTCTGGCCTTCCGTGCATCAACCCCAGGTAAAGCCACCCTCTATGCAGCCGCACTCTGTGCCACCAACCCCTGTGCTGCAGCCCTCTGTCTCTCAGTATTCTGTGCTCCAGCTGCCTTTGCCCCTGCCCCTGTGCTGCAGCCCTGTCTCTCAGTCTTCTGTGCTCCAGCTGCCTGTACCCCTACCCCTTGTGCGACGGTCTCCTGTGATCCAGCCTTCTGTTGTGCTGCTGAGTGGGTCTGACGGTACCACAGTTGTTGTCCCAGAGTATATGGTTTGCCCTCGTCGTTGCTGTGGTAATACTTCCCCCCGTGACACGTTGTTTTTGGATCGTGTAGTGGAGTTATGTGCAGTTATACAGCCGGGGACGTTGTGTTAGGGTCGTGTTCTAGGGTTACGTGCAGTTATACCACCCGGGACGTTGTGTTAGGGTCGTGTTGTAGGGTTACATGCAGTTATACCACCCGGGGACGTTGTGTTAGGGTCATGTTGTGGGGTTAGGTACAGTTATACTGCCGGGGACGTTGTGTTAGGGACATGTTGTGGGGTTACTTGCAGTTATACCACCGGGACGTTGTGTTATGGTCGTGTTGTAGGCTTACGAGAAGTTATACCACCCAGGGACGTTGTGTTAGGGTCGTGTTGTAGGTTACTTGCAGTTATACCCCGGGACGTTGTGTTAGGGTCGTGTTGTGGGGTTACTTGCAGTTATACCGCCGGGGACGTTGTGTTAGGGTCATGTTGTGGGGATACGTGCAGTTATACCGCCGGGGACGTTGTGTTAGGGTCGTGTTGTAGGGTTACTTGCAGTTATACCACCGGGGACGTTGTGTTAGGGTCGTGTTGTGGGGTTACGTGCAGTTATACCGCCGGGACGTTGTGTTAGGGTCATGTTGTGGGGATACGTGCAGTTATACCACCCGGGAACATTGTTAGTCGTGTAGTGGGGTTACGTGCAGTTATACCGCCGGGGACGTTGTGTTAGGTTATGTTGTGGGATACGTGCAGTTATACCACCCGGGAACATTGTTAGTCGTGTAGTGGGGTTCATTATATAGCAGCACATTGCTATATATACCTAAATTTGTTAATAAAAAACTCAGTGATAAAGGTTTGAAATTATAGCTTGTATTATTATTATTACCAGTATATCCTTCTTAATCATTAATGTTTACCATGGATCATAAAGATCTCATATTGATATGAGATTCATTAAATTATGCAGCATCTCTAAATTTTTTACTTCTTTGGATATACAGTACAAAAGATTGGATATAACATAAGCCAGAAATATTTGTTTCATTATATTTTATATTTAAACAAGTGCATCAATATTTTTACAGCTGACAGGATTTTGTTTTCTCACAGGTGCACTTATCTGTAAAAAAACAAATAAGATTTATTGTTACATTGAGCCAATTGTGTAACAGAGGAAGAGGTCTTGGACACACATTTGTTCAATTCTACAAGAAGGGGAATCAGCTGAGTGATCTAACTCATTACATAATGATAAATTTAAACCATCGTTGTTAGGCCATGACTAATTATGTTGGAAATAACCAACAGTTTCATACATCTCTTGAACCCACTACTCATAAATAATTTAGTTAGACTACGTGTTTGTTCAGTCTCTAGAGGGCTATAGCACTGTAGCCTAACGAATTCATAGCCGAGCAGATCCAATGCTCATCATTCAACTAAAGTGACACTACCAATAGTGAGTTGTCACAATTAACTTTCCCTCTACCGAGGTTTGGGAGAATTCAACCATAGATTTTGGTAGGTATTAGGGACATTATTTTGTCAAATGAGTATCAGCCTAATCTGTACTCATAATTATTTAGCTAGGTTAGAAACTTAGTTATACCATTAGTCAGAGTGACTACTACACGGCAGTGCATATTAAATCAAATTTCCTCATTTGAGTTTGGGGTGCTCATGATGCTCTGTGATGTGTTATTTTCTAGTAACTCTACAGTTACAAGTCATAGCTACCCTAGACAGTGACTTTACTGTAATATCGAAGTCTCCTTGATCTTGAATGACCCAATGATTAATATTCATCAATTAATGTATAATAATGTAGATAAAAATTTATACAATATTTCATTCTGCCTCATTGCAGACCATAATCATCTGTTCTTAAGAACATTTTCTCAGTTTGCAGATCAGTTCAGCAACTAAGTAATTCAACCATTACACGTCACAGCGACACGAGTCATTGAATCTGCTGTAAGCTTTAGAGAGTTCTTCATTATAGATGAATTCAACATTATTCAACATTTAATTTACGTTCCTGTGTTGATTTAGAGTCATATTTACCACAGATTCGGGGACATTCGTTAGGTGCGTACTAACCTACTAACTTATTGTAATAACCCTGATACCATTGTAGTATCCCTCTGACCTCTGTGTAATTCTCTTTCTCTCTTCACTCAATACCCCAGCTTAACACTGTTACAGTCCAGTATGACCCCTCACTGGACTGCCACGAATATAAGAGGAGTATTAAATGAGGAAGATACATAACAAGGATAGGGGTTATTAATTTATTACTAATTATAGAACAAAAATAATTAAACACTGCCACCACCTTCCCAACATAAATGTGTCTAAAATTATTGGTCCCCAGGAAGGAAGGGACTCAATAATCAGGGAACTCAAAGGGAATCTTCATGGATTAATACTGTAATCTTACTGAACTGAGCAGGAGATTCTAGAGCGTCTTTACTATTCATAAGATGGAGAACACAGGGAAATATCTAGCACGGCAAATGAAAATCACAAGAATGAATAACACTGTCATTAATCAAAGGGAACAGATAACTAAACACAAAAAACAATTAACAATTATTTTATTACTGTAACCTGTATATTTAAATTAAAACTTAAACCTAGCCAACTCTAAATAAAA
Source organism: Procambarus virginalis (assembly GCA_020271785.1). Taxonomy (NCBI): domain Eukaryota; kingdom Metazoa; phylum Arthropoda; class Malacostraca; order Decapoda; family Cambaridae; genus Procambarus; species Procambarus virginalis. The sequence continues at coordinate 33,231 of WNGS01099620.1, forward strand.
AAAACCTACGAGGCAATGGAATGTAATACCAATGTTATACAACTCAAAGTGCACAATTACCTTCAATACTGCAGCTTGCAAAAGGATGTTGATTGGCTGCCCGTAGGTCACTTGACCTGTACCTCAGTCGAGGCCCCAAGACACACTAACTCTTCTTTATTAAAAACGCTTACCAGTGGGACAGGCTCCACCCCCTAGTTCCTAGGCCCAAATTAACTCCGCCTATCCCAAGCCTATAGCCAATGGATTTAAATATGACTAGGTGATCTAGAAACCGGGCCAATGGCATGGGCAGGCTCTACCCTGTGAGGCCCCGCCTCCCCAGGCCTACATGTCTTTAACCAATCCGGATCAGGCTTGACCATAAGGGTCAATTCCTCTTGACAGAAAACTCCAAAACTGGAAAGACGCCAACGACTTTCCTGAGGGAATGCCGGCTGGGCACCCACGTGTAACTTGAGATCACAAGTTTATTGGCCCTAAGGTACTATTTCCTATTCGTCACTGGACAGATGGACAGGAAAGCGAGGGGAGCAAGTGATTTCAAGCTTTTTATGACCCCGAGGGTTAGACCGTGACAAAAGACAGGGATGACCCAAAGGGAGGGAAGGCAAGCGAGAGAAGGGAAGGGGGAAGAGGAAGGAGAAGAGAAAGGGGGAAGGGGAAAGGGCTATGGTGTGTATATACCATTACAACTCCCCCTCTTCGGAAATTAAGAAATTTGTGTGTAAAGAAGTTTAAGGCACAAAATTCTTATCCAGAACCCTGCCCTATCATAATCATTAACTCCAAAAACAACATTTAACTCAACAATAAATGACCCAATGCCTCAAAACAACAGAAATAATTATCTAATCCTAACTAATTCCATACAATCCTCCAAAACAAATAATGGCACCCCCAAAAGGTGTGCCCCAGCATGTATACATACATAACAAACACAGTAATAATACATAAAACATAAGGACAGAGACCGCCCCTATAATCCTGGCTGTCCACTTGGATGCAGCCCTGTACCCTTCCAACTACCTGGAAGACAAAACATCCTATACCTGTCTTGATATGGTAACAAATAACTGGAAAAATCCAAACCTAACAACTATCAACCAGCTAAAATCAGCCGATATCCTAGTATTCCACCTGGAATAAAGATCTAACACGTCACAGCACATCACATAGAAACACAGTCTCCGTGGTGTAGTGGTAAGACACTCGCCTGGCGTTCCGCGAGTGCTATGTCATGGGTTCGTATCCTGGCCGGGGAGGATTTACTGGGCGCAATTCCTTAACTGTAGCCTCTGTTTAACGCAACAGTAAAATGTGTACTTGGATGAAAAAACGATTCTTCGCGGCAGGGGATCGTATTCCAAGGACCTGCCCGAAACGCTACGCCTACTAGTGGCTGTACAGGAATGAAAATGAATGAAACAACAGATAGAAAAAATCAATGTCATTAAAAATTAAACAAATTATATAAAAATAGAGGAACACCACCTCTCAGGGACCTAGTGTTCCACTCCACACCTGTGGCAACTGCCCACCACAGCATATCTAGATCCTAAAATCTAAAGAAAATACACAAACTATATTTATTAAAAAAAATTCAATGTCCATAGACATGTCTCTTAACCAACAACAACACACTGGATATGAGTTCCTCAAACTTCTAATATCCCAGAGTTCCTACTCAAGTCCACAACAACATCAGGTGAACACATTTTCCAGACTGTGTACCACACCCTTATTGTTCAGTAAACCAAAAAAAAAATAAAAAAAACTATATAACTATCAGTATCTAGGATCTAGAAAAATCTAGATAAAGTTCCCCACTGATCAACGTTTCTAGAAATCCTACTAGATGGTTCTCAAACCAGTTCACTCATACAACTTATCTAGAGACAGGGTAATTTTCTAGTAACCATTTTCTAGACGTTCACTTTCGAGATTTATTTCCCTATTTCACTAGTTCTAGTTTTCAATATTTAATACTGTTCCAGAGAGCTTTCCAAAGGTGTATAGGTGCTTACTATCAGATGGAAAATTAAAAGTTGAACTAACTGTTCTGATTTAACACAGTTTACTATATTAATAGCATTTATATTTTGTGACGATGTTCCCCCCCCCCTTCTATTTCTCCCACGCCTGCTGTAAGAGTCATGTCCACTTTACCCGAGCGTTCTCTACGTTGCGGGCCTCAGTTTGACATATGTGGGAGAGTATAGTGTTCTCGCAGAACCGAGAAATTTGTAAAAGAAGAGTATTTTGGCCTGTGGTATAGGCCCTTTAGGAAGCCAATATGGCGCTGGCTCCTCTGTTCTCCCGCCAAAACTGTGTGACGTCAGTGACATCAGATTGGTCACCATCAGCGACGTGGCACTGGGAGCCAATGAAAACCTCCCTTGGCAAATATGACGTCACGAAGGCAGGGGGGGTCCAGCCGTAGCGCCGTGCTGGCGCCAGTCTCACACGGCATGTCAGCGAGGCAAGACATGCGCCAAGGAATCCTGTCAAGTTGATGGATTACCCGAGCTCCGGTGGATATAAGCGTCTCCTGTTGTCTGCACGCACTCTGAGAGGTCTTCCTTCATTCCATGTGTGGACCGAAGAAGGAATTGACGGAATATTGAGCAGCAAGTGCTCCGGGACAGGTGCGTTGCAAGAAGTGGACTGGGCAGTGACGTATGTGACGTCTGTGGCAGTTCACTCGTTTAGGAGACAGCTTAGCGGCCGGGCCATTCCACCGTGAGGAAACCTGGTTGACCGACTCGTCAACTAGGTTGGATGTGTGAACGATGGTCCTGTCAGTTTGACAGTAGTACGACAATCCCATGGAACCTTACGAGCCACCCGTTGTATGCAAGTACGCCAAGAAGTCTTCCTTCATTCCATGTGTGTGGACCGACGAGGGAATTGACAGAATATTGAGCTTCAAGTGCTCTGGAATCGGGTGCTGTGCAGGTGGAGTTTAAGCAGTACCGTCTGGGACGTCTGATAGCTTCACAGTGATATCGTAGTGGCGGGGCCAATTCCACTGGGATTGCAGTGAAAGAAGAAACTAATTGGGAATCCGTACGACTACCGCCAAGACGTAGGCTGGCAGCCGTAATTGAGAGGGAAGTTGACGGCCTGGAGACCGACTCCAACCCTACAAGACGTGGAGGAGGAGCACGAACCTGCGGAGGACAGAACGCGGCAAGACGCGATAATCCTGGGACGTTGGCTTGGGTTTCTGGAGGGTACACGAGGCGAGAGCCTGGACCAGGAGCTGCATCTCAACTCTCATCGAAGGATAGGTGAAGTAGGTGATTATAGTTTCCCTCCCAATTCCCCTTTAGTCAGCTATATATATTTATCCAGAGTATCTTTCATGTAGTGAGCAAGTCTCACCTGGATCTATGTCACAGTAGGCACAGTGGCGGAGTGAGGCTATACAGAGCACTCACAGTATTCATTTATATATATATGTGGTGTGTGCAAGCACCTGGAATTACTAAAGAATTTGCTGTGACGTTAATTTATTTCATGTGATTTTACCATGATGATTTAGTGGGAGAATATATATATATCCTAGTGAACCAGTTATTGGTGTTAGGCTATGTGCCCAGTATTTGTATGATTACTATTATTGATATCTACGATTTACCTATGTATATGTATATGCCTGTGTATTGAATAATTTCACATGTGTGAAGTGATTACTTGTGATATCGCCTTTGAGAGGAATTATTGAATCTAAGAACAGTACCGTGATTAAGTGCATTCATTGTAATCATTATCAAGTACAGTGCAGTTCTCTAGTACAGTGAAATATCACGTTAAGTGATGTAGGAATGAGTTATTGATCGTGAGACCAGTAAGGTGGTTTATTGTGTTCTATCAAAATTATAGATATGTTATATGGATGATAAATATAGTAATTCATGAGAAGTTAAAGAAACGGGGCGCGCGACGCCAGGAAAACAAGCAATAAACATTCTCACGTCTTGCAGGGCACGGCCCAGCTGATATTTTTGACATTTGACGTGGGGGTGGAAGTGTGTTGGCATATCGGTGTGCCCCAAATTATCTGTGAGGAGAGAGTGGTTGTTGCACTTGTACTTGTGTGTTTATTGATATATGAATATCTTGATGTTTTAAGTAAAATACCCAAAATACCTTGGTGTTTGTATCAACCCCTCCATAAATCTAGTGACTACGGAATACTTGACAGAAGACAGAGTGACAGGAATAATTACTTGCCTGATATCAGATTAATTGGGCGTGCTCTTGCCACAATTACCACAATTACGCAACACCTCTGTAGTGTTACTGGACACCGGAAAACACCAGTTGGCGACCTTGTAAGTAGTGTAAGAGTCCTTGCCGGGGCGGGCACACAATTGAAGGAACAATCTGTGTCTCCACTCACTCCTTGACCAGTGGCCGGTTGGGGGATCGATTGGGGTACTCTCCTGGGCGTACAGTGGCGCCGAGAGAATAGAGTGAAGACCCGCAGGACTACAGTGAGTAACGGTTATCGCCAGAGCGACCGTTGAGAGGATAACTAGTTTACTGTTGCTCACCCCCCTCACGTACCGTGAACAGTGAACCACCCGACAATTTATAAGAAACTTTCCTATAAAGAAGTTCTATAGTTCGTTCCAGGACACATTTCGTTGCTGTAGATTCCGGCGTCTACCTCATGTTGCTTGAAGATCCTGGTCGCCTGGAAGTTCCATTTCCGGCCTCGGCCAACTACGGACAAAACAGGGGGTCTCATACTACCCGCACCTGACATGAGTGACATTTGGTGGCTGTCAGCTCAGGTGGACCCCGCTAACAGGAACCCGGGTTCACCTCTTCTTATCGCTCCCAAAACAGTCATGATGGATTGTTGTTAACCATGGCTGCCACAGTAGAGCACAGCTTCGATGTGTCATGATGTCTCGCGTTGGTAGTGAGGTTCAAGTGGCGTTGAAGAGGATGGCATGGTGACGGGACAGGTGGGGCCCTGCCTCAGCTCCTGAGCGACGTCATCTACCGGCGTTTACTTGTTATCCCGGTACTACTGGGCCGGTACACCTTTCCGTGCAACCCCTCGTGCAGCTGAGCTTGGGCCGAGATACAGGGTTGTACCTCCTCTGGCGATTCAGCAGCACTCTGTAGGGGGTAGTGCTGTTCGTACCCGGGACCACTGCATTACCTCTTGGTTTCCACAGACGACGCAGCCGCAGGTTTTGAGAGAGCTGACAAGTCATTGCAATTAGCGTTCTTCTTCGTAGACCACTCGTCTTCCACTTCCGGTGTTCCCGCAGTCTTGACTATGCGGCTGGTGGGCTTGGTTGGTGACCTTGAGACAGCTTGCCCACGGCTGTGATGGTGACTGACTCTGCTCCGTGAAGACAGCATGGCTGGACTGGAACAACCTTGTTAGTGTCGTGAGGTGTCGGCCGGGTGACTGTACGCCAGTCACCCCTTCCGGATAACCAATTGATGAGTTACCGGGTACAAGGGGGAGGACTTTATGTAACGTGCCTCAGACCCCGATCTTATCAGCCAGGTGGGTCATCCCCAGACCTGCTGATCTCGATCCTTGGTTCACATGTGACTGGGAGGCAAGGACTGGTGTACCATCAGACCTGAGAAAGATATTATGAAAGCATGGATATTACTCTGAGGTATAGGGAGTTGGAAACCCCAAAGCAAGGCAAGTATGCTACCTGAGTCATGCACATCAGTAAATACACACCATTGCCTCTACTGGATAATTGTTATTAATTTTACTAAACCTGACTAGGGGAGATCATTAACGATTTACTGTACAGCTCGCGACCTTGTTACCATAGGGTGACAAGATTGAACTTGACTACTGATGAGATCTGACAGAAGTTCATCCTCATCCTCCGACCCAGCACTTGGATCATTAGATAGGTCAGGAAGTAGACTTGCTGAAGGCAGCTCTAGTTCCTCCCTCGCATGACAAGGTTTTAATTTATTAATATGAATCGTTCTCTCAACTTGGACTTCAAAAATACCTTTAATAACAAAATTAACCAGACCTTTTCTTTCAATTTCCCCGCCATCTAGGTGCAAGTTTCCTACTATGATTGGCGGGAGCTGCTTCATTAACTCTCAACACAAGACTCCCGACTTTCAACTCAAGAGGTCGTACCTTTTTGTCATAATGCTGAGCATAGCGATCTCGTGCTGTCTTGGAAGCCCTAGCTGCAATTCTCCATGCATTTTTCATCTTATTTAGAACTTCGGATGGGTGGGAAATTACATGAATGATGGGAAATTACATGAATGACCTGTGAACAGCAAAAGGGGTTGGGTGTTAATGGACTGATGGATGACAGTGTTCAGAGCCAGCTGGACATAGGGGAGTTGTTCGTCCCACGAATTGACATCATGCTCTGCAAGAATTGCAAGCATATCTTTAACTGACCGGTTCGTCCGTTCTGTCATACCGTTAGCCTGAGGGTGATAAGCCGTAGTGAATGCTGAAGTGGTTTCTACAATTTTACATACTTCTCTAAAAATATTCCCATTAAATTCCTGACCACGGTCAGAAACTAATACTTTAGGGGGACCGAATACAGTGACGAACCTATCTAAGAACGCCTTTGCAACAGTTCGTGAATCTTTGTGAGGCAATGCAATCAGTGTGGTGTACCTGGTAAGGTGGTCTAGCAACACCAATACGTAACGGTTTCCTGAATGACTGTGATGCAGATCAATCAGATCAGCCCCCACCCGATCTAAAGGTTCCAAAATTTCTGGGAATTCTTGCAATGGAGCTTGTACCTGAGGGTACCTTTCCTCCTTTGACAATGACCACAGGACTTAACGAAGTTAATGACCTCTGTTAACATACTGGGGAAGAAAAAGAGTGACTTGGCTTTCATGTGAGTTTTAAAACTCCCCGGATGACCTGCAATATTAGACGCATGTGCGAGTTTCAATGCCGACTTCTTCAATACCTCTGGGATAACCAGCTGAAAAACTGCACGATCCTTCTGTCCCTTTACATAAAATAAGACCCCATCCCTCATTTCAAAATCATGAATTGCTAGATTACGTTTCTTCGACGGATATTTTTCTCCCTCCAAATGTTCAATAATTTCCTTCCACCTTGATTCATTCATCAACTTGCTGAGTATTACTACTTTTCCCTGTCTTTGTCTTGTGTTTCCCCTGTGTAATACTATCTGCAACATTAAGCGCACTACATTGTGCTGTGGTGGCTGGCATCTCTTCCTGGCTTTGATACTGAAAAATTTCTGTATTTTCTAGAATTGTAGCCTGAGATACCCTATCACCTGCCCTGAAACGATAGGTTTTGTGCGAGAGATTGACAACTGGAATGAGGGCACCTTTATCAAGCACTGTGATCAAATGATGAGGGATCAACAACCTGTCACATCTCCCAGCCACCTGAAGGGTGGTATCTGGTGCAATGTGACGTCCCACTGATACTTTAATGAACTTAACTGAATGGGGTGGGCAACATTGTTTCATCAAGGCATGTAACCCACATGATTTCTTATCTGTGTCTGGAAGAGACTTAAACAACAACTTAGGGTAGTGAATGTTGTACTTCTGTTTCTTACTAATGGAAGCAATTACTTGTGGATGGTCTGCCATTTTAATGGGATAAACTACCTGGCCCAACTTCAATCTGCACTTCCTTGCTCCCTCTTGAGCAGACAAAGAAAAGTTAACTCGTCCCAGAAAATCCATTCCCAATAAAATCTGACTAGGAAATGCAAGATTCTCGACAATCGTGCAATTGTGTGGGTAAGCTTCTCCCTTACCCACTTCAAAATTAAGAGTAGCCTGGCCCAAGATATTAATATGTTGACCATTCACTGCTGTTAAATGCTTCTCACAACGCTTAAGGCGTTTCTCTTTAAGTGTGCTGAAGGCTGACTTTTTAATGAGCGTTGCTTGACTTCTGGTGTCCACAAAAACTGTCAATCTCACACCTTCAACCGTCATCTCAAACGTAGGTCTGCCACCCAATGTACTGACCTGTTCTGGGTCACCCTTGACCCTGTGCTCGTGCACACATACCTGTAATGGCCTCGGCCATGACACTTCCAACAAATTTCATCACCATTCCCCAGACACTTCTGTAGAGGCGACACTACGAATGGGGGTAGGAGGGGAAGAGGGTGGAGGGGAGGGGAGGCGCAAGGTGTAGGATTAACGGAGGGGGTAGGGTGGGGTAACCGGAGGGGTTGGTTGGATGGGTTGGGGGGATAGGAAGAGGGTGAGGGCAGGCCAGGGGTGGGTTGTAGAGGGGGGTTGTAAACAGGGGGTTGTAAGGGTGGGAGTTGAAAGGGAAATGTAGTTTTCCACAATTCAAATACCGCGTCGACAAGGGTTTGGGTGGTATTTGGCTGGGGTTGGTATGGGTCTGCCAGGGATTGGGGTGGACATGGGTGGCCTGGAGGTAAGGTTGGGGAACGGGTTGTAGGTAGGGAGGGGTTGAGGTTGGCGGTTGTAAGCAGGGAGGGGTGCTTGGGTAAGGATGTTATGATTTTGAGGGTTGTAGGCAGGGAGGGGGTGCTTGGGTAAGGATGGTATGAGGTTGAAGGTTGTAGGCAGGGAGGGGTTCTTGGGTAAGGATGGGGTATTGGGGAGGGTGCGTCTGCATACACTGTCCATTCATTGATAAAACCATTTTCACCCCAAAACGTAACTTCAAGACCCGTCGTCGGATCAGGGTGAAATTTTAACACACGATTTGGTTTCATAAATAACCTCTAGTAAAAACACAAAACGTTTCCTAACCTCAATCCTAGGAAACAATGCTCCGTGTGTCCAAACCGGAAGTATCATTTATCGCCACCCTTCCTAATCGATTTCTCGAGCCCCAGTGAGGACCATCGCCCGTTGACAGGTTATCTTGAGGTTATCTTGAGATGATTTCGGGGCTTTAGTGTCCCCGCGGCCCGGTCCTCGACCAGGCCTCCACCCCCAGGAAGCAGCCCGTGACAGCTGACTAACACCCAGGTACCTATTTTACTGCTAGGTAACAGGGGCATAGGGTGAAAGAAACTCTGCCCATTGTTTCTCGCCGGCGCCTGGGATCGAACCCAGGACCACAGGATCACAAGTCCAGTGTGCTGTCCGCTCGGCCGACCGGCTCCCTCGCTCGGCCGACCGGCTCCCTGATGACAGATGTTGACAGATGTTGGTGATGATGACAGGTGATGACAGATGTTGACACGTCAGAATCTCGCTGGCTACACTCAACCAATGAATGGGATTTTCGTGTCTTATTAACCTCTTCTCTCATTCGTAAAATTAATCCACACACAGATAGAATACACAATCGACAACCATTTATTACTTGTGAATAACCACTGCATACGATGTTGAATAAAAATACAATTATAAACCACATAAAAAGGTTACGTTAATTATTAAATGATCGAATTACTAGAATGATCTTGATAAAATGTAATTATTTTGCTAGATTTATTTGACACTCGAAGTGGACTGGTAACGCAATTATAAAAAGAATTAAAGTAAGAATTTCTTGTCTCTAAATGAAAGACCAATATAAATCTTAGAAAAATATTGATAATTACCACATTCTTGTACAAAATATATTGAAATTATACAGTGAATATTATTGCGAAAGGAACAACACTGAATTTATTGTAAATAATTTAGTTTAAACTCTGTTTTATTTATCGAAAATAATCTAAGTCTTGTTTACCAGCTCACAATTAATACAACACTTAACGTTAACTGAATTTCTCACATTTTTCTTGTAAATCTTAGGCGCGCTAGGAATGAATGACGTTATTCGTTAATTTAACACTGGCGCCATGTTTATATCTTCAACAATTATTAAATTCTTAACGCCAGATGCTGACAACGGCGCTCAGATATAATTAAGTATTTATTAATTAAACAAAAATTAATGATAAATTACTTATTTACATTACTGAATGAGCTTGATGTTTACATAGCATACACTTATTCACCGCCGGTCGCGTTGTAGAATACTGAGAGATTAACACTGATAGCCGCGACACTCACAGCTACCGAGTCGCGCTGAATCTTAATTAAAAATTAGTAATTATTTTCCAAAAATTATGAATTAAATACTGGTGCGTAGTTGACTTGTTACTTTAACCGAATATAACACTCACTAGACACTTGGACACGTTGGTAAGTCTACAAAAATTTGAAGCGCGCACATTGTCACGAAGCCGAATCCTCAGAAAGTAGTCTCCGCACTAATTTTTAATTAACCAAGTATTTCTTTTCTAAAATTATAAATTAAGTACCGACGTGTAGATTGCTTATCACTTGAACTGAATATACTACTCGCGAGACACTTAGACACTTGGTTGAGCGCAAACAATTACTGAGCGCTGCCACACTGGACGCTGAGAACCCGCTAGAAAATTCAGAGCCCCAACGCTAATGCGCTTAAATGACCAAAAATCGGCTTTTGGTCTCCCAAAGTTCTAACTCGGATCACTTGAATCTCGCACTTGAATTTACACTGACGACCCGATGATCGTATGGCCAGACACAAAACTAGAATTTATTCCCAAAACTGAGATTTTCCAAGCGACTTTGAAAAATGTCATCACAAAAAATTTCCACGATTTCACTAAGTCTTTCACTGATTTCACTTTAATGCACTGCACTTCACTTCACTTGAAAACAGTAAAACCACTCACCTTGGTAATTCTCTCAGAGAAATAAGACTGCACCATAAGAAAACAAAACCTACAGACTTAAAAATGTAAAAAAAAAAAACTTAGAAAATAATAACACTTATAAACGAGAATTATTTAAACAAGGGGAACACTTAACTAACGAAGGGATACTTAGCCTGAAAGGGAACTTAATATACAGGGAACTTAATTTAGTACTTAAGGAAATCTCGATTTAACCTATAACCGTCCCGTCCCGGCCTGCCTTGTCGCTTTTCCAAGCCTAGGTAACCACATTCACCTAGATCCCGACAGTACCAAATAATTCCGTCCTTCGCGGTCAACGGTTAGACTGGATAGCGGGACGACCGACGGATCTAACTGTCCGAGACCACCGTAATTCCGTTGCTAGAGAATCTACTAGGCCATCCTTCAGTGAACTCTTGGTACCTTCATGGCTGTATCGTAAAAATCTAGCGATTGGGTCGCCTAACACGCCCTCGGGGATAATAATTAGCGTCCTAATACTTCCCCACCCCGACAATTCGAAACCTAGAATTGTTGCTGCGAAAACCACCACGCAGCACCCTTGTCCGAAGTTGCAGAGGGTCGAGAAAATAGTACCCTGTCCAACTACCCAAGGCGGCCTCCACTCTTAAGTGGCTGCTTAACGCATACACTGACTGCATATAATTAAATTTTCCAGCCCTTCACAACACTAGAATCGCCTTCTCTATGCGAACCGCACCACAAAGGATTACCGTCGAACTCTGGATCGTTGCACTAGGCTGACTCTCACCACACAGCATAACCGAACAGACAGACGCATGAGGCTTCAATAATCGTCAAGAAATTATTGAAAACACCGCTGCTACCATCTTCTTATCTTGAGATTATTTTGAGATGATTTCGGGGCTTTTAGTGTCCCAGCAGCCCGGTCCTCGACCAGACCTCCACCCCCAGGAAGCAGCCCGTGACAACTGACTAACACCCAGGTACCTATTTTACTGCTAGGTAACATGGGCATAGGGTGAAAGAAACTCTGTTCATTGTTTCTCGCCGGCGCCTGGGATCGAACCCAGGACCACAGGACCACAAGTCCAGTGTGCTGTCCGCTCGGCCGACTGGCTCTCTAAACATTATTTATAATCTGGTTAGGAGAAAATCCACTAGGGCTGTGAGGTGGGCGCGAACCTGCGACCAAGATCTTGCCAGTCGCATACTCCACCACCGTACCAAGGCTGACACGCATTGAAATACCCTGATACCATTGTATTATCCCTCTGACCTCTGTGTAATTCTCTTTCTCTCTTCACTCAATACCCCAGCTTAACACTGTTACACTCCAGTATGACCCCTCACTGGATTTCCACGAATATAAGAGGAGTATTAAATGAGGAAGGTACATAACAAGGATAGGCGTAATTAATTTATTACTAATTATAGAAAAAAAAATTAAACACTGCCACCACCTTCCCGACATAAATGAATGTGTCTAAAATTATTGGTCCCCAGGAAGGAAGGGACTCAATAATCAGGAAACTCAAAGGGAATCTTCATGGATTAATACCGTAATCTTACTGAACTGAGCGGGAGATTCTAGAGCGACTTTACTATTCATAAGATGGAGAACACAGGGAAATATCTATCACAGCAAATGAAAATCACAAGAATGAATAACACAGTCATTAATCAAAGGGAACAGATAACTAAACACAAAAAACAATTAACAATTATTTTATGATTGGAACCTGTATATTTAAATCAAAATTGAAACCTAGCCTACTCTAAATAAAAAAAAACCTACGAGGCAATGGAATGTAATACCAATGTTACACAACTCAAAGTGCACAATTACCTTCAATACTGCAGCTTGCAAAAAGATGTTGATTGGCTGCCCGCAGGTCACTTGACCTGTACCTCAGTCGAGGCCCCAAGACACACCTAGGCCCAAATTAACTCTGCCTATCCCAAGCCTATGGCCAATGGATTTAAACATGACTAGGTGATCTAGAAACCGGGCCAATGGCATGGGCAGGCACTTCCTTGTGAGGCACCGCCTCCCCAAGGCCTACATGTCTTTAACCAATCCGGATCAGGCTTGACCATAAGGGTCAATTCCTCTTGACAGAAAACTCCAAAACTGGAAAGACGCCAACGACTTTCCTGAGGGAATGCCGACTGGGCACCCACGTGTAACTTGAGATCACAAGTTTATTGGCCCTAAGGTACTATTTCCTATTCGTCACTGGACAGATGGAAAGGAGAGCGAGGGGAGCAAGTGGTTTCAAGCTGTACTCACCTAGTTGTGTTTGCGGGGGTTGAGCTCTGGCTCTTTGGTCCCGCCTCTCAACCGTCAATCAACAGGTGTACAGGTTCCTGAGCCTATTGGGCTCTATCATATCTACACTTGAAACTGTGTATGGAGTCAGCCTCCACCACATCACTTCCTAATGCATTCCATTTGGCAACCACTCTGACACTAAAAAAGTTCTTTCTAATATCTCTGTGGCTCATTTGGGCACTCAGTTTCCACCTGTGTCCCCTTGTGTTAAATAGCCTGTCTTCATCTACCCTATCAATTCCCTTCAGAATCTTAAATGTGGTGATCATGTCCCCCCTAACTCTTCTGTCTTCCAGCGAAGTGAGGTTTAATTCCCGTAGTCTCTCCTCGTAGCTCATACCTCTCAGCTCGGGCACTAGTCTGGTGGCAAACCTTTGAACCTTTTCCAGTTTAGTCTTATCCTTGACTAGATATGGACTCCATGCTGGGGCTGCATACTCCAGGATTGGCCTGACATATGTGGTATACAAAGTTCTGAATGATTCTTTACACAAGTTTCTGAATGCCGTTCGTATGTTGGCCAACCTGGCATATGCCGCTGATGTTATCCTCTTGATATGTGCTGCAGGAGACAGGTCTGGCGTGATATCAACCCCAAGTCTTTTTCTTTCTCTGATTCCTGAAGAATTTCCTCTCCCAGATGATACCTTGTATCTGGCCTCCTGCTCCCTACACCTATCTTCATTACATTACATTTGGTTGGGTTAAACTCTAACAACCATTTGTTCGACCATTCCTTCAGCTTGTCTAGGTCTTCTTGAAGCCTCAAACAGTCCTCTTCTGTTTTAATCCTTCTCATAATTTTGGCATCGTCCGCAAACATTGAGAGAAATGAATCGATACCCTCCGGGAGATCATTTACATATATCAGAAACAAGATAGGACCGAGTACAGAGCCCTGTGGGACTCCACTGGTGACTTCACGCCAATCGGAGGTCTCACCCCTCACCGTAACTCTCTGCTTCCTATTGCTTAGGTACTCCCTTATCCACTGGAGCACCTTACCAGCTACACCTGCCTGTCTCTCCAGCTTATGTACCAGCCTCTTATGCGGTACTGTGTCAAAGGCTTTCCGACAATCCAAGAAAATGCAGTCCGCCCAGCCCTCTCTTTCTTGCTTAATCTTTGTCACCTGATCGTAGAATTCTATCAAGCCTGTAAGGCAAGATTTGCCCTCCCTGAACCCATGTTGGCGATTTGTCACGAAGTCTCTTCTCTCCAGATGTGTTACCAGGTTTTTTCTCACGATCTTCTCCATCACCTTGCATGGTATACAAGTCAAGGACACTGGCCTGTAGTTCAGTGCCTCTTGCCTGTCGCCCTTTTTGTATATTGGGACCACATTCGCCGTCTTCCATATTTCTGGTAGGTCTCCCGTCTCCAGTGACTTACTATACACTATGGAGAGTGGCAAGCAAAGTGCCTCTGCACACTCTTTCAGTATCCAAGGTGAGATCCCGTCTGGCCCAACAGCCTTCCTAACATCCAGATCCAGCAGGTGTCTCTTTACCTCCTCTCTCGTAATTTCGAACTCTTCCAAGGCCGCCTGATTTACCTCCCTTTCTCCTAGCACAGTGACCTCACCTTGTTCTATTGTGAAGACCTCCTGGAACCTCTTGTTGAGTTCTTCACACACCTCTTTGTCATTCTCTGTATACCTGTCCTCGCCTGTTCTAAGTTTCAATACCTGTTCTTTCACTGTTGTTTTCCTTCTGATGTGACTGTGGAGTAGCTTTGGTTCGGTCTTGGCTTTGTTTGCTATATCATTTTCAAAACTTTTCTCTGCTTCTCTTCTCACCCTGACGTACTCATTCCTGGCTCTCTGGTATCTCTCTCTGCTTTCTGGTGTTCTGTTATTCCGGAAGTTCCTCCACGCCCTTTTGTTCAGTTTCTTCGCTTCCATACATTCCCTATTATACCATGGATTCTTCTGTTGCTTCTCGGATTTTTCCCTTTGGACCGGGATGAACCTGTTTACTGCCTCCTGACACTTTTGGGTAACATAGTCCATCATACCCTGTACAGACTTATCTCTGAGGTCTGAGTCCCAAGGTATTTCACTTAGGAAACTTCTCATCTGCACATAATTCCCTTTCGGAATGCCAGCCTTTTGATTCCTAGTTCTTTTTTGGGGAGATAATTCCTAGCTCTACCAGGTACTCAAAGTTCAATACACTATGGTCACTCATTCCCAAGGGCGCTTCCATCTTAACTTCCCTTATATCCCACTCATTTAGGGTAAATATCAAATCAAGCATTGCTGGTTCATCTTCTCCTCTCATTCTTGTTGGGTCATTGACGTGCTGGCTTAGAAAGTTTCTTGTTGCCACATCCAGCAGCTTAGCTCTCCATGTTTCTGGTCCTCCATGCGGGTCTCTGTTCTCCCAATCTATCTTCCCATGGTTGAAGTCTCCCATTATTAGTAGTCCAGATCCATTCCTGCTAGCAACAGAAGCTGCTCTTTCTATTATGTTAATGGTGGCCATGTTGTTTCTATCATATTCCTGTCTAGGTCTTCTGTCATTTGGTGGAGGATTATATATGACTACGACTATAATTTTTTTCCCTCCAGTTGTTATGGTACCTGCTATGTAGTCACTGAAACCTTCACAGCCCTGAACAACCATCTCCTCAATATCCCAGCCTTTTCTTACCAGTAGAGCTACACCACCACCACCCCTTCCTTCCCTCTCTTTCCTCATAACATAATAGTCCTGTGGGAACACTGCATTTGTTATCGTTTTCGTCAGTTTTGTTTCTGTGAGGGCTATTATGTCTGGGTTTTCCTCTAGTACCCGTTCTCCAAGCTCATTCGCTTTATTTGTAATTCCATCTATGTTAGTGTACATTGCTTTGAGGCTCACTTTCCTCTGTCCCTTCTCAAATCGCCTCCTTGGTGAGTGTTCTGCTGGTGGGGGAAGCTGTTCCATGGGTATGAAGACCTGTGAGGTGGATAACAGGGTCTCAGAGGATACTAGGACGAGGGGCGGGGGATCCAGTGAAGGGGGAGAGGCAGGGAGGGTATGGGGTGAAAGGGGAGGGAGGACAGGAGGGAAAGGAGGGGAGGGAAAACTCTGCGGGAGGAGGGGAGGGGCAGAAGTGGGGGGGAGGGGTAGGTGGGTTTTCTATGCAGAGGGTGGCGGGGTTATCCTCCCCTCTGGTGTTACTGGGTAGCTGGTTGTGTGCTGTTTATGACCCCGAGGGTTAGACCATGACAAAAGACAGGGATGACCCAAAGGGAGGGAAGGCAAGTGAGAGAAGGGAAGGGGGAAGAGGAAGGAGAAGAGAAAGAGGGGAAGGGGAAAGGGCTATGGTGTGCATATACCATTACATTACTAATCCGTGAATATAACTTCAGGATAGAGAAACAGGTGTACGTTAGTACTAAGACCTGAACTACGACTTGATTTTTCTCCCCCCCCCCCTCCCCGGACTTATGTTGGAAATATCCAACAGTTTCATACATCTCTTGTATTTTTATGCAACATTTGCATCAACCACAAGTAGTTACTAAAATTACTAATTTGTAGAATTAATTATCATCACGATTTATAATAATATATTTGCCAAATTCTTCCTAGTCAGAGTGACGACATGAGGACATGAGGAACAACATGAGGAACAACATGAGGAGGAACAACATGAGGAACAACAGGCTAAAACATGAATCTCTCCACATTTAGTTGCATCTAAATAAAGTTAGTTAATTACATTCCTTTACTAAGGATAATCGTTTATTTATTTGATTATTTACATAACATATTATTGCTTACGGAAATCGTTCATTTATGTGTATTAATAACTATAGTAGAAATTATTATAGTATACAACGATATATATAAAAATTCTTAATGAGAGAATGCAAGTCAGTCATAATAAGCTGACTTGCATTGTGCAAAAATATATTGCACCTTAATACATTTATTAGTGACATAAACACTTGTCAAAATTCCTTACTTTTCCTGATTAATTATAAGTAAAATAAAATACTTTAGGCTCGAGAATACTTTGAGCGGGCTGTGCATGCGTATCTCAGCCAGAGAGGAAGGAGACGCCAATCGGTGTGGACAATGCCATACCTTATCAACATGTTTGTAGAGAGAGGCACCATAGCAAACAATTTGCTTAGTTTCTATTCGTTCTTACATTTATAAGAACGTTCCTACGTTAAATTGTCAATCAACAGCCGTATCCCAGAAATAGTATAACTGCAATTCCATAGTAAAAGCCTTTTACGCAGCAGCTGGATGGTGAAGGATTGCACAGTTCTCTCCATCAACGGACACGCGGATCGGCAACTATTATTTCCTGTTATCATGTGGCCACAGTTAACATTTAGGCTAGTTGTCGTTAGGCCAGATGCAAATTAAACCAAATCTCATACATTTCTCCTCTAACAGTTTTTATAACTTAGATGATTATGTTCATTATTTCTGTAGAAGAAATTTACAGTGCTTGATATCATATCAATTAATTGTACAGTGCGGAAGAACTCCTTAAATCTAAGATGCACTTGTAGTTACTCAAGTAGTAGATTTCTACAATGTAATTGCCTTCCAGCTCCCGAGTCCACGTCAATCGAGGTGTTAGGCTTCCCCTCCTACACGTGCAACCATTTGCTTGATAATACGTCATTGGTGGAGCGTGGCAACCGATTACACATCTTTAGATTTACAGCTAAGCTGTTAATGTTTATTTGTAGAACTAACCATGTAGTTATATTAGTGATCTCTTATTGAGATCAATTATACTAACCCATTGATTCACTATATACTATTCAATATTACAGTAGTATATTGAGGTACATTTACCTCTAATTATTATTATATAATCAATTTTATTTACTTTCATTTTATGATTACTCTTGCGAAGAACCAGTGCCAGAATAATGCTAGGGATGCACTAATCTTTTAGCATGTAACCCCCCAATTTGGGAGAGTGAATTTGACTCATAATATAGTCCCTTTAATATTCAATGTAATAATAATTTAAACATCCATAGGATACTAGTTCAAGGAGTTAAATATTTAACCACTAGCTCTATCCTTGTTTTCCCCATTTTCTCAAAAAGTGGTGGTCCTTCGTAACTATCGAAATAGTATTAATTTATATGATTTACATGAGTCAAGTTTTCCCCACAAATTTTGGTCCTTCGAACCGGATGTACCATTAATCATCTAGGGTCCAATATATTCACATAAATTACTAGCCCCATATAATTAATCATTTACTAACACCAACTAGTGTGTTAACATTATTAGGCAATACACATATATTTCATTTACGGCTGTCAGGAGCCGAGCGGACAGCACACTGGACTTGTGATCCTGTGTTCCTGGGTTCGATCCCAGGTGCCAGTGAGAAACAATGTAGAGTTTCTTTCACCCTATGCCCCTGTTACCTAGCAGTAAAATAGGTACCTGGGTGTCAGCCAGCTGTCACGGGCTGCTTCCTGGGGGTAGAGGCCAGGTCGAGGACCGGGCCTCGGGGACACTAAAAAAAGCCCCGAAAACATCTCAAGATAACATCAAGAGTCAGCAGACTGTCCATATCATAGCCTAAACCACATAACCTATGAGTACTGATTTACCTAAGTCAGTAAATTTATTAACATTTCAAGGTCCAGTATACTAACCCAAGTTACTGATCCCATAAATTAATTAATCATTACTAACCCTGATAACATTATATTCTACAATTAGGAAGTACTGTCAGGTGTTAAACATTATTTATGGCAGTAGAATACTTGCCAAACACAATTAATAATCTAGTGTTCATTAAATTTCTCATACATGCATTTTCTTACAAGTGTGTATATATATATATATACATATATATATATATATATATATATATATATATAATATATATATAGGTCTATATATAATATATTATATATAATATATAATTATTATATGTTAGTACCTAGTAGCCAGAACGCAATCTCAGCTACTATGCAAGGGCCCGATTTGCCTAATAAGCCAAGTTTTCCTGAATTAATATATTTCTCTAGTTTTTCCTATGAAATGATAAAGTTACCCATTTCATTATATATGAGGTCATTTTTTTATTGGAGTTAAAATAATGTGATATATGACCGAACCTAACCAAGCCTACCTAACCTAACCTAACCTATCTTTATAGGTTAGGTTAGGTTAGGTAGCCGAAAAAGTTAGGTTAGGTTAGGTTAGGTAGGTTAGGTAGTCGAAAAACAATAATTCATGAAAACTTGGCTTATTAGGCAAATCGGGCTTTGCAGAGTAGGCTGAGAAGTGCGTTCTGGCTACTAGGTACGACATATAATATATATATATATATAATATATATATATATATATATATATATATATATATATATATTATATATATATATATATATATATATATATGTTATTAAATATGACTGAAAAAGTAAGATTAATAATTCTAACACAATTTTCTCAATTTTCCTTTTGTTTCTTTTTACTGATGACGGTAAAT
>WNGS01099620.1:60290-70420 GCA_020271785.1 Procambarus virginalis
CTTTGGCCACCCCCTTGGCCATCTTCCCAGGACACCTAAGGCCACATCTTGTCGACGCACGAGGAGCAAGCTAAGTGTTGACAGCCAGGTGGTAAGGACCTGGGAAATGAAGAAAATGTGTGGACGGAAACGTGAGTACTTATCAGTGTATAACAGGTCTCAGTAAATAGAATAGAGAAAAGTTGTGTGGCCCCTAGCCCGGCCAGGCTAGGGGCAGCTGAGACACCGTCTGTGCACGCCCAGGTGACTGTGGGGCAGTACCTGGAGAGGGAATTGTCACAGTAAATCATGTAGTGATATAATTATATATCTGTATATATGTTTGTGTAGACTGACTAGAGTTTGGGACCAGTCAGTGTAGAAAATCATCATATAAATGATCCAGTCTGTCGATTCTGTATAATCGTCCAGCCTTGGTTAGTGCCATGGTACCTCATTATGTAATTAGGCCAGGTTAGAGTTAATTAGCAGCCCGTGGGGCAGGGTTATTAGTGGATATCCTGAGGTCTGTATATTTACCTGGTGATATAATTTCATTGATTTGTAGGCATTTCCATATGTTTCATTTGCATGTTGCATGTATTATGTTGTGTGGTGAGTCAGTAGATGTGATCGCTGACTGATTGCCTAATGATGTCATTAGCATGGGGCATGCTGACGGTATCATTATGTGCAGGTTTGTGCAGTGTATCAGGTATATATATTGTCCTACTAGGCTGTGTTGAGGATTTAAAGGGACCCTTTGAGTATTCAGGGAAATTCTCAGTCACTTAATGGGAGCGAGCAATTGTTAATTTGCCTATTATGGGAGAATTAGTGCCAGCTGTCCGCGTAGAGCGACGGTGTCTTATATTAACGTAATTGTCTTGCTGAAGCAACCGGGATCGGGCGATCTTTTGCAACGTTTGCAAGATTAGAGGGCAGTAAGATTGGTATACCTTGATTGTTGCAAAACCGTGTGTATTACTGTGTGGGCATAGTAATTAACGAGTTGCAGTAGTCGCAACCGTATGTGGGCAGTGCTATTTTATGTTGTTTTTGCATGCCATTATATGTGTGACCTATTTAACCTTAGGGTTACTTTGTTTCTTTAAGTTGTGTTGAGACTTGAGGATTCAGTGAGTTAATTAGGGTAATAACTGGATAAGGGGGTGCACATTTGAAGTTGTTGAATGAGTGAGTGCTGTTATGGGAGAACATGTTGAACTTGAGCTTGTGGAATACGTTTCCGGTGCAATTAATTGTCCGTGTGACAATTAATTGACCACTCTAGCTAATTATGTAATTAGCATTCTCATCATGAATTCACGTAGTGGGAGAGGATCTGTCAGAGTCTGTCAGTGATAGTGTTAACGTCAGTTGCTCGAGACTAATTGCCTTTCAGGGTTAGGGCAATTAGTGGCTCATGATAATTAGTGGAGTAATTAACGTCTGGAGTCTTGAGGACTCAGATGACTCGGTAAAGCGAGGTCATGGGGTTAGCATAATACGTTATATTAATCATATTCTGTCTGGTGACAGTGGATTAAGTTGCACTCATTGTTAATTAGTAATTAACTCCTCTTCCGTGAATTCACAGTGTTTGATGAGACCTGCTTAGGCAGTGCGGAGTGAGACGTATTTATGTATGATTAATTATCGGTCCTGGTGACAGTTAATTAATTGCTCGAGGTTAATTAGGGTAATTAGCACTCATTAGTAAGTAAAATAATTATGATACACAGACTGTTGAGAAGCCACCCACTTGGGGTAGGCTTAGTTAACGTAACTCAATTGGGATGTAATTAGTGGTCCGTTTGACCTTAATTAAGAATTACTCACTGAATACTTGCAAGGAGTCAAGTGTGATGTAATTTAAGAGTTTGAGTTATTGTGACAAGAGGACTTGTGTTAACGTAGAGTACTATCATGTTGTTGTCTAGCGTGAGACACTTGTTATGTGATTAAAGTAGTACTTGTTGCTGACTGCTGTGATCAGTCAATTTCCATCATTATTCACATAATCAATGTTGTAATTGATTAAGGCAATTTCTTTTGGTTATCGTCTAATGACGAGGGTAAAGTAACTTAGGGATGAGTGGAGCTGTGTCCCAGAATCCCACCTTGCCTGACTTTGTTCACTTTAGTTGTGATATGGGGAGTCACTGTTAGACTACCCACCTGATTACGGGGGTCGCTCCTGTTGGGCGGGAGGACCTTAAGCTTGTGATTAGAGTAGCTGCCACTAGGAAGTCGTGTCACTATTGATTGCTTGCTTGTGTCATCAGTGGACAACTTTGGTCAGTAGTTCATGTTGTCAGCCCGAAGTGTCAGCAGGATGGAGCCTGCTGTCATTTCTCGAGGGGCTGTTGAATAGCTGTATTGCAAATGCCACTGGATTGACATTAACGTAATTAAATCACTCGCTGTGGTGTAACTTAGTCTGTGATATTTTTCTTTGAATTTGCAATATTGCGTCATCAGTGGGCACACCTGTGTTCAGGTTAGATCAGTATGCAGCCACACAGCAAGGGTTGCTATTTAGCTGTTGGTTATGGTGCCACTGGATGGACATTAACGTAAATATTAATTTGAGGAAGGGTGCTGGAGTTGCCAGTGAACCCATTAGTTATTGATGTCATTGAAAGGCTACTGATTTGATTGCATTGCAACCGCTATTGCAGTGTAGACTGCACTGAGGCGTAGAACAGTTAGGAGGTTACTGGAGACGTGTTTCAGAACTCACTGTGTCATTTGTTGTAATTGTGATTATAGATCTGTTAGTTCTTGCTTGCTTGTTGATTCCTCTGTGGGCACGCTTATGTTCGAGTTAGTTCATTATGCAGTCCGAGGGGCTGGTGTCTAGCTGTCATTGATAGTGTCACAGGAAGGACTTCGAGTAACGTCATTGACATTCTTTTGTTTTAATGTAGTAGTCTAGTCTCTTGTTATTAATAAATTGTTTATTGTACAGAAAACGGTCTTTGATGTCAACCTTCAACTATCCTGTGCCACACCCATGTTCTGATATATTGATATTGTTGTTTTAATCTTTGATATGACGGCTGTGCTCTTGGGAATTCGAATTCCAATTCATAGCGCCACAACAAATATAAAATTTGATTGTGAGAACCCGTCGGTTACCCTTTAATGGTTTTAACGTCATGTTTAACTAGGAGGAACCAGCGGCCTATTGTGGACAGGTTTTCACCCCTGCTGGTGGAAGCCTGGCGGTTTGCTCCCGCTTCTCCTTTTTCTACTGGACTCATGCTTAACTGCCAAGAGCAGCCTTTAAACTTGTAGTCCACCTCCTAAGGGAGGTAGGCGTAGAGAAAAATCTCACAAGCCCATACAGCTGCTCAAGCTTCACGTTCTGTTACACTATAATTTTTCTCTTCTTTTGATAATGAACGGCTTGCATAAGCTATTGCGTGATCTCTATGACCTTCTGTTTGAAGTAATGCAGCACCAAAGCCTATGCCACTAGCAACTGTAACCAACGTAGGAGGTTTAGAAAAATCTGGGTACCTAAGACAGGTGACGAGATTAAGGAAGACTTGAGTTTTTGGAATGACTGTTCCTGGGCTTCTCCCCAAACAAAGGGTTCATCTTTTCTTTGCAACTTGTAAATTGGGGCGGCTATAATAGAGAATCCAGCAATAAATGAACAATAAAATGCTACAAGACCTGTGAACTGTCTTACGGCTTCTGAGGTACAAGGCGTTAGAAAATCATAGGCAGCAATATTTTTTTATTCATTCAATGTAATACCTAAAGGTGTAACTGTATGACCTAGGAAATTAATCTTTTCTTTTAAAAAGGAGCATTTTGCTAGCTTTATTTTTTAATTAGCTTCTGCGAGTTTTGCAAGTTCTTTCTTAAGGTTCTGGAAATGAATCTGAACATCTTGCGACATGATTATGAGATTATCAAGGTAAACTAGAAGAGTACTTCCTATCATTCTACGAATTAGATTCGTCATGAGCGTGAAAAGTTATTGGACTACTCCACAAACCAAATAGCATTCTTTTGAAATGAAAATGATTATTGGGTTTGGGAAAACTTGACTCATGTAAATCAATTAAATTGATACTATTTTCGATAGCTTCGTAAGACCACCACCTTTTATGAAAAAGTGGAAAACTAGGTAAGAGCAAGTGGTCTGATATTAATTCCACGAATTACTGTCCTATGGATGTTTTTAATTATTAATGCATTGAATATTAAAGGGATTGTATATTATGAGTCAAAATCACTCACCCAAAATGGGGGGTTTACATGCCAAAAGATCAATATGTCCCAAGCATGATTTCAGTGCTGGTTCCTCATTGAAGTAACTAAGTATAATTGAAAATTAAATTAATTATATAATAATAATTAGAGGCAAATGAACCTTAAGATACTACAGTAATATGGTAAATATATAACCAAATCAATGGGTTAGTAGTATTGATCTCATTAGGAGATCATTAACGTAGCTAAGTTATTAATATTATTAAATGGCGCCACTGACGACGTGTTGCATCGAGCAAATTGTTGCATATGAAGGTGGAGTAGCCTAACTACTCAGTTGATGTGGACTCGGGAGCTGTAAGGCAATTACAGTGTAGAAATCTTCTACGTAAATAATAAAAGATATATCTAATAATAGGAATTCTTCCTTATGTAATTTAAAAGATATATCTGACACTGTAGAATTCTTCTACAGATGCTAATGAAATATATTCTTATATAAATTACGAAATGCGACTAGAGAGTAAACGTACTGAATTTTTTTGTAAACAAATGGCCTAACGACAACTAGTCGTTAGGCCATTTAACTAAATGTTAAATGTATACACTATAAACAAGTAGAAAATGAATAGTTGCTGGGCCAAGTGTCCTTTAGTCGAGGGAACGGCTCCAATCCTCCGTCCTGAAATGCTGTTGCTAAGACGTCAACTACGGGCTGGAGTGTTAATTAGTTCCAGGTCACTGACGTTATGTGTCGAAAGAACGTGGCACCGCTCTTGTGGTTGTAGGAACGAATAAAATGACACTAAGCAGGTTACTTGCAATGGACCCTGTCTCTTGCACGCTGTTAACACGCAGCTAATATGGCGTTGCTAATAGAAATGAAGTCTCCTTCCTTCATGGCTGTGATATGCATGTGCAGAATGCTCCAAAGTATTCTCGAGCGTAAAGTATTTTACTTACTTATAATTAATTAGGGAAGTAAGGAATAGTGACAGATATTTATGTCACTAATAAATGTATTAAGGCGCAATATAATTTTGCATAATGCAAGTCAGCTTATTTTGACTGCATAAAAATAAAGAAAGAAACACTGCATTGAATTGTTTTACACTATAATATTTTCCACTGTAGTTGTTAATTCACCTAAATAAGCGAGTTCAGTAAGCAGTAATATGCTGTATAAATAAAACAACTAAATAAACGATTATCCTTAGTAAAGGAAAGTAATTAACTGGACTCTGTTAGATTCAACTAAATGTGGAGAGAATTTCATGTTTCAACCTGCTGCTACCTCCCGGCGTCATTGGGACTGTTGCAAGGATTTGGTAAAATACTGCATTGCAATAGAAACATTAATTGGACTAATTCTATGAATTAGTAAAATTAGTAATTACTGTGGTTAATACAATAAAGATGTATTATTATACAAATATGATGTATAGGTGATGGATAATTTCCAACATTGGGAGTACTAAAGGCTGTCAACTGTTTACTTTCCTCATCAGGGGAGATTTGCCAGAATCCCTGCAACAAATCTAACATTGAGACTACTTTGTTTAGACCTATGCTTTGCAACAAATCATTTAGGAATGGAAGCGGGTAAGGATCAGGTATACTTACTCTGTTAAGCTTCCGATAATCGATTACAGGTCTCCAAGTAATATCTCACTTTGGTACAAGAGTCAATGGAGCGTTCCATGGCGAAGTACTCAACTCAATTATATCACTCTGTAACATTTCCTCTATGATCGTATTGTCTTCTGCTCTCTGAGAATGGGGTAGATGGTAAGCTGGTATATAAATAGGCGTAGTTCCTTGTTCAAGGGGAATTTTATTTGTAATAAGAGGAGTGAGACCTAACTTTTCTCCTGGTAGTACAACAACGGCTCTATTCCTGCCCAAAATTTGTAAAAGCTGAACCACAGAATCAGGGAAATCGGTAGGACTGAGGTGTGGAACTTGCACCTCTGGCTGAGATCCCTGTTCTCCAGTTGTGAGTGTACAAACAGTATGTTCCATATAGAGATCATCCACGACTCGTACCTGGAACAAGTAATGGACAAAATCTACAACACGGGTGCCAGACTAGAGATGGATGTCAGCGTTACTAGTGTTTGCAATATAAAATGTAACTACCATCCTGCACTGTGTGCCAGGAGGGTTCAACAAACGTACCGTTCACTTTACACGTTTCACTTTCCGCAAAGACATCCGATAACTCAGGCACTCCCTGAACCTTAACTCTTACTCTGGTAAGAGAATGAGAGTGCAGTACAGTGTCGGAAGCCGTCGAACCACTGACTTCAGAGATGGAAGCTGCCAGGTGAGCAAGACAACGAGAATCCATTAGGTCGTCCCCATCCAGAAGGTCTCTATACTCACTCTCCTTAACAACTGCATAACTACGATGCTTCAATCGAGTGCCTGTTTTCTCAAGTATGCTACTGTGACAAGGATCTGACAAACCTACGCTAGCAAGTTGGGCGTCAACAAAATTAACGTAGTCTGATTGAAGGTTGAACTCATGACCCTGTCGATACATACCACGTCTTACACAAGGGTATGACGTGGTCTTTGATACTAATATTCCAACGATCGGGAAACAATGCAATATTTTCATCAATCATGGTGTACAGACCTAGGAGAATGGCAACAGGAAAATGGATATTGTTAACAACTAAACATGTTATAGACAATGTGACATCATCTAACTTGAGTGGGAGGTCAATTTCACCCTGAACTTTTACTGTATTTCTTGAAACACCACTTAGAAAAGGTATGGGTGACTTTTTTACTGGAGCAGGGTGCTTACTTGCAATATCTCTGAGAGCTGAGGGCTTGACAATATTATTTTTTGCACCCGAGTTAATGGCTGAGACAAGGGACCCATCACTTGAGACTGGACAAGTTACTACTTGTGACTTATGTTGCCTAGGATATCTGCGTCTCGTCTGGATCAAATTCACCGTGGTTCCGTCAACATCTACAACTGGGCTAGAGTCAGTGTCCTCCTTTGTCAAGTGTCCAAATCTATTTTGGGTAGCTACTGAGTACACAGGGAGGGCAATAGGGCTGGCTAACCTGAATTGGTTAGCGGATGGATTTGGGGGTTTCCTGGTGACATGAACATTCTGAGCTCCAGCATTCTGTGACCGAGTATTATAATTCGAAGTTGCATTATAGCTGGGCTGGAAGTTGTAATTACACGAGTTTTGATAATGTCATGGACGCTGTGTGCCTCGCCAAGACTGACCATGGGAGCTACGAGGTGGGGATGGGGGACAGCACCCATGAGGAACTAAGCATAGCAGTCAGCAAGGCATACAGCTACTGATCGAGATGACTAGTAAATACATTAAATGATTGACCAGGCTGCATGGTGGCATTGACAATTTTCTTGACTAACCTATACAAGTCGAGGTCTCCTTTGTTAACAAAGCACAGGCGAAAGAAATCCTTAAATTCAGACCAAAACTGGAGGCTAACAATGGCTTTCTCATCTACCATAAAAAGTGCAACATCTTTGGTTGTGTCAACAGCTGACCGTGCAATTGCCAAATATTCGGCATCAGTAGGCTCAGAAAAACGTGCGATGGTTTTCGCTTCAACCTTACTAAACCATGATTCTAATAAGTAGGATTCACCAGCAAAAGTGGAATAACCATTTCCTGAGTTAACCTTCGGACATTAGTACGAGCAATTGTTCCAGTTGAGTCCGAGGGAGTTACAACAGAGGTAGGCATTGTCACTACCGAGGAAGTGGCAGTTGAACGCAAATTATAATTAAGTGCACTAGGCATAAGAAATAGAGTACAAAAAAAATTAAAAACACTACAAAAATATCAAACTTGACTAAAGTAATGAAATGGCAGAATTAAAATCATTAAATTGTACTAGGCAACAAAATAATTAAAAACAAGCAAAATTGTGAATTAAATTAGCAATCTGGTATGAATATGGCTGGAATTAGAGGTATGTAAATTAATTAAACCAGGCTAAGCACAGCAATTTAGGACAAAAACTGGAAAGTGCAATTGCAAAATTTCAATAAAATGATTCAACGCAACAAGTGGCAATGCAAGAAATATGGGTTTAGTACAAACAAACTGGACACCGATATATGTGAAACATGATATGGTAAAATTGTAAAATAAAATGTTGATAGGTTAAATTTCAAAGTTAGGTCTGGAGAAATATAAAAATATCTATGTTCTATTGTTTGTAGAAACCTCAAAAACCAATTAGTATTGTGCAAAATAAACTGCTAAAACAATTATTCCATACTTCTCTGACCTTTGTATTTACTAATAACACTAGTAACACAATTAATGAACAATAGAATTACTGAGAGAAGAAGGAAATGTTGAAATGACTCAAGGAAGTATGTAACCAACTCCAATATTTAACAAGTCACTGAATGGTTAATACATAGGATATTTGTGGATATTATTATGTAAATCACTGTTAGAACATGGCACAGGAAGGCTCATCTATCAGTTACTTATCTCGTGGGTGCAATTCATGAGAACCATAAGTAGACAAAATAGAAGAAACGTCGTGAAGGTGTAAAGAGGCCCATGCAGAGTTTGTTTACATCTGGAGCGACAGGCAGCGCTCCTGGCAGCAGTGGACGCGAAGCTCGGTGGACCCCACACTAGGAATAATATCTGGAGGACGATGATAATTATATCGATGATGACGAAGGAAGGCCAGTTGCTATGCAGGCGTGTAGGCAGAATTCACTGTAGAGCAGTGTAGCAGGGGCTGTGGCAGTGGTGAGAGGAGGCGACGTGCCGAGGTGGTGACGTGGGTCGGAAGGAAGGAAGGAAGTATCAAGGGAAGCGCCAAACCATTACGACTATATAGCACTGGGAAGGGGTCAGGATAAGGATTTTGGGATGGGACGGGGGAAGGTATGGTGCCCCAACCACTTGGACGGTCGGGGATTGAACGCCGATCTGCATGAAGCGAGACCGTCGCTCTACCGTCCAGCCCAAGTGACGTGAGTGGGAGCTGGCGACACTAGTCAGACATTTACAGTCCACCAATTGTTTCTCAATTAATTGCACAACACATCTGATGACATGTTGAAACTTGAGTAGATGATTGCACAGCCTGTCCTCCAAACAAAAGATCCAAAATGATTCCATGCACCCGCCAAACCCCCTGTTTATGAATGAAAAGCGGTTTACACACGACTCACAACTGCTGCCGTTCGAACATATCCGGAACAAGTGCTTCACTGACGAATTTTGTTCGAACCACAACGCTGTAAATGCTTCACCCACGTACTACAAATACAAATAATCGCCAGCAGAACCTAAACACCTGACCTAACAAACCTATGCCTATTATACACAATATGCTAATATATTATAATATTAATTTATACTTGAGAAAATTCCCGTTTTGAATAA
Organism: Procambarus virginalis; assembly: GCA_020271785.1. NCBI lineage: Eukaryota > Metazoa > Arthropoda > Malacostraca > Decapoda > Cambaridae > Procambarus > Procambarus virginalis. The sequence goes on from WNGS01099620.1 coordinate 69,923, forward strand.
CAGCGTGTTAAAATTTATGAATGCTTCTGTGGGGTTGACCGCTGAATGTAATGGACTTGAGTCGAGGATGGGTTGTGATTGCAATAGCTGGAACAGTACAGGCAAACATACAAGGCTTTTGATGTGGCTTGGGTGGTGGTGGTGGTGCGAAATTCAAAATGGCTGGCGCGGGGAAATTCAAAATGGCCGGCACAGTAAATCTTTCTTTACCCTCACTGATGAAATGGCGTTCTCTCACTGGTAAATATTGTGCCTTACTTTTGGAGACGTTGACCTAGAGTAGTGGTTGATGGTTGGACCCTGGACTGGTACAATATCATTGAATATTGATCGTGGGTGGCGGTGGCAGGAGGAGGCTCTAAACACTTGACGATGTGGGCACTTGAGATTTTCGTAGCTCAGAAAATAATTATGAATCCCACAGCTGCTACCAGTATTCGTTACCTTCTTGGACGTATGGTTGTTGCTGGATTGTAGAGAATACACAGTAGATCACTT
>WNGS01099620.1:114741-138604 GCA_020271785.1 Procambarus virginalis
CACTAACAAGAGTACACACATGCACCACTAACAAGAGTACACACATGCACCACTAACAAGAGAGCACAATGCACCACTAACAAGAGAGCCACATGCACCACTAACAAGAGAGCACACATGCACCACTAACAAGAGAGCACAATGCACCACTGACAAGAGAGTCACATGCACCACTAACAAGAGTACACACCATGCACCACTACAGAGAGCACACATGCACCACTAACAAGAGAGCACAAATGCACCACTAACAAGAGAGCACAAATGCACCACTAACAAAGAGCTCACATCACCACACCACTAACAGAGTGCACACATACACCACTTGCAATAGAGCACACTTGCACCACTAACAAAGAGCACCAATGCACCACCAACAAGAGTGCTCACATGCACCATTAACAAAGTACACACATTCACCACTAACAAGAGAGCTCACATGCACCACTAACAAGAGAGCACAAATGCACCACTAACAAGAGAGCTCACATGCACCTCTAACAAGAGAGCACACATGCACCACTAACAAGAGAGCACACATGCCCACAACAAGAGAGAGCACAAATGCACCACTAACAGATGCTCACATGCACCACTAACAAGAGAGCACGCATGCACCACTAACAAGAGAGCACGCATGCATCACTAACAAGAGAGCACACATGCACCACTACAGAGAGAGCGTACATGCACCACTAACAAGAGAGCACAAATGCCACCACTAACAGAGGCTCACATGCACCTCTAACAAGAGAGCACCATGCACCATTAACAAGAGAGCACGCATGCATCACTAACAAGAGAGCACACATGCACCACTAACAAGAGAGCGTACATGCACCACTAACAAGAGCCTCACACATGCACCACTAACATGAGCGCACATGCACTACTAACAAGAGTACACATATGCACCACTAACAAGAGTACACACATGCACCACTAACAAGAGAGCACACATGTACCACTAACAAGAGAGTACAAATTCACCACTAACAAGACAGCTCACATGCACCACTAACAAGAGAGCTCACATGCACCACTAACAATAGAGCACACATGCACCACTAACAAGAGGCACAAATGCACCACTAACAAGTGAGCACACATGCACATCTAACAGAGAGCACACATGCACCACTAACAATAGAGAACATATTCACCACTAACAAGAGAGCTAACATGCACCTCTAACAAGTGAGCACACATGCACATCTAACAAGAGTACACACATGCACCACTAACAAGAGAGCTCACATGCACCACTAACAAGAGAGCTCACATACACCACTAACAAGAGGCTCACATACACCACTAACAAGAGAGCACACATGCACCACTAACAGGAGAGCACACATGCACCACTAACAAGAGAGCACACATGCACCACTAACAAGGAGCACACATGCACCACTAACATGAGAGCACACATGCACCACTAACAAGAGAGCAGACATGCACCACTACAAGAGAGCACACATGCATTCTAACAAAAGAGCACACACACCGCTAACAAAAGAGCACACATGCACCACTAACAAGAGAGCACACATGCACCACTAACAATAGAGCACACATGCACCACTAACAGAGAGCACACATGCATCATTAACAAAAGTGCACGCATGGAACACTAACAAGAGAGCACCCATGCAACGCTAACAAGAGAGCACACATGCACCACTAACAAGAGAGCGCACATGCACCACTAACAAGAGAGTACACATGCACCACTAACAAGAGAGCACACATGCACCACTAACAAGAGAGCACACATGCACCACTAACAAGAGAGTACACATGCACCACTAACAAGAGAGCGCACATGCACCACTAACAAGAAAGCACACATGCACCACTAACAAGAGAGTACACATGCACCTCTAACAAGAGAGCGCACATTCACCACTAAAAAGAGAGCATACATGCACCACTAACAAGAGAGTACACATGCACAACTAACAAGAGAGCACACATGCGCCACTAAGAAGAGAGCACACATGCACCACTAACAAGAGAGCATACATGCATCACTAACAAAAGAACACACATGGAACACTAACAAGAGAGCACCCATGCACCACAGCCAATCAGCCTTAATATGATAACCACATCAGCGTCCTGTTAATCAGTCCTCTGACCTACCATCCGAGACGATGCCAGTAACTCATGGAGAGTGTGGCTCACTGTGGGGTCTTTACGTCATCTGTTTGACAGCAGAAGCGCCTTAATGTGACACTGACTTAATATATAGCTCTCCTTTGATGGATGATTCGGTTATTTTTTGTGTGGGAAGCGAGGTTTGCATTAGTGTGTGTTTGTGTGTGTGTGTGTATGTGTGTGTGTGTGTGTGTGTGTGTGTGTGTGTGTGTGTGTGTGTGTGTGTGTGTGTGTGTGTGTGTGTGTGTGTGTGTGTGTGTGTGTGTGTGTGAGTGTGAGTGTGAGTGTGTGTGTGTGTACTCACCTAGTTGTACTCACCTAGTTGTCCTTGCGGGGGTTGAGCTCTGGCTCTTTGGTCCCGCCTCTCAACCGTCAACCGGTCCTGTGTGTGTGTGTGTGTTGTGTGTGTGTGTGTGGTGTGTGTGTGTGGTGTGTGTGTGTGTGGTGTGTGTTGTTGTGTGGTGTGTGTGTGTGTGTGTTTTGTGTATGTACTCACCTAGTTGCACTCACCTAGTTGTGTTTGCGGGAGTTGAGCTCTGGCTCTTTGGTCCCGCCTCTCAACTGGCAATCAACTGGTATACAGATTCCTGAGCCTTTTGGCTCTATCATATCTATATATGAAACTGTGTATGGAGTCTGCCTCCACCACAACACATCTTAATGCATTCCATTTGTTAACTACCCTGACACTGAAAAAAAATTCTAAAGTCTTTGTGGCTCATATGGGTACTAAGTTTCCACCTGTTTCCCCTTGTTCGTGTTCCACCCATGTTAAAGAGTTTTTCTTTCTCCACCCTAACAATTTCCCTGAGAATTTTGTAGGTGGTTATCATGTCTCCCCTTACTCTTCTGTTTTCCAGTGTTTGTGAGGTTCAGCTCCCTCAGCCTTTCCTCGAAACTTATTCCTCTCAGTTCCTGGACCAATCTGGTGGCATACCTCTGAATCGTCTCTAACTTCGTCGTGTGCGTGTGTGTGTGTACTCACCTAGTTGTACTCACCTAGTTGTGCTTGCGGGGGTTGAGCTCTGGCTCTTTGGTCCCGCCTCTCAACCGTCAGTCAACAGGTGTACAGTTTCCTGAGCCTATTGGGCTCTATCATATCTACACTTGAAACTGTGTATGGAGTCAGCCTCCACCACATCGCTTCCTAATGCATTCCATTTGTCAACCACTCTGACACTAAAAAAGTTCTTTCTAATATCTCTGTGGCTCATTTGGGCACTCAGTTTCCACCTGTGTCCCCTAGTGCGTGTGCCCCTTGTGTTAAACAGCCTGTCTTTATCAACCCTGTCGATTCCTCTGAGAATCTTGAATGTGGTGATCATGTCCCCCCTAACTCAGTTCTTCACACACTTCCTTGTCATTTGTAGTGAATCCTTCCGCCCTTATTATTAATTTCATAACCTGTTCCTTTACTGTTGTTTTTCTCCTGATGTGGCTATTCAACAATTTAGGCTGAGTTTTTGCCTTGCTTGCGATGTCATTTTCGTATTGTCTTTCTGCCTCTCTTCTCATCCTGACATATTCATTCCTGGCATTCTGGTATCTTTCTCTGCTCTCCAGTGTCCTGTTATTCCTATAGTTTCTCCATGCCCTTTTACTTTGCTGCTTAGCTAGCCTACATCTCTGATTAAACTGTGGGTTTCTCATCTTCATTTCACTGTTTTCCTTTTCGACTGGGACAAACTTTTTTGCTGCGTCCTTACACTTCTGTGTGATGTAATCCATCATATCTTGGGCCGTCTTTCCCTTAAGCTCTGTTTCCCATGCTTTCTCTGTTAGGAGTTTTCTTATCCCCTCATAGTTTCCCTTTCGGTATGCTAACCTTTTGGTTTCGGTATCCCTCCTCGAGTTCAATAATCCTTCTTCAATCAGGTACTCAAACACCAATACACTGTGGTCGCTCATTCCTACTGTGTCTTCAAAACCGATTTCTCTTATGTCGGAGTGGTTCAGAGTGAAGACTAGGTCGAGTCTCGCTGGTACGTCATTTCCTCTCATCCTTGTGGGTTCTCTGACATGCTGGGTTAAAAAGTTTCTAGTCACCACCTCCAATAGTTTGGCTCTCCACGTATCCTCGCCTCCATGCGGTTCCTTGTTCTCCCAGTCAATCTTTCCGTGATTGAATTCGCCCATGATGAGCAGGTGGGATCTATTTCTACAGGCAGCAGAGGCTGCCCTCTCAATTATAGCGTTAACTTCCATGTTGTTGTTTTCATACTCTTGACTGGGTCTTCTGTCATTTGGTGTAGGGTTGTATATTACTGCTACTACTATTCTTGGTCCTTCCATTGTCATGGTGCCTGCTATGAACCCCTCACAGCCCGAGATAGCCATCTCCTTAAAACTCCATTCCTTTCTCATGAGTAGGGCCACTCCGCCTCCTCCCCTACCTTCCCTCTCTGTCCTTATTACTGTGTACTCCTGGGGAAACACAGCATTCGTTATGATTCCAGAGAGTTTTGTTTCAGTGAGTCCGATTACATCTGGGTTCACTTCTTGTGCTCTTTCCCTTAGTTCACTTGTCTTGCTTGTGATTACATTTATGTTCGAGTACATCACCCTGAAACTGACTCTCTTCTGCTTCTCCTCTGGGGAGGACCTTTGGGATCTGGGGTGAGTGGGAGCTGGGGGGACCTGGCATGGGGAGACTGGTGAAGGAGGGAGGGCTTGGGGGGGTGGGGGAGAGGGGGAGGGTAGGGGGGTGGGTGAGAGGGGGAGGGTAGGGGGGGAGAGTGAGAGGAGGTAGGTTGGAGGGAGAGTGAGAGGGGGAGGGTTGGGGGAGCATGGAGGGAGGAGAGGCTTTGGGGGATAGGAGAGATGGGGGGGGCTTGGGGACGAGAAAAGGGGTGAGGGCTTGGGAGGCGTGGGGGAAAAAGGAGGGCTGAGGTGGGTGAGGAAAAGGGGAGTGGTGGAGAGGGGGAGACTTAGGTGGGGTGGGGGAGAGTGGGGGGCTTAGGGGGGCGGGGGAGAATGGAGGGCTTGGGGGTGGGAGAGACGGGAAGGCATGTGGGAGAAGGGAGGTCCTGGGGAGAGGGGTGATTGGGAGGATGGGAGTAATTGGGAGGAGGGGGGTAGGTGGGGGTAGGGTGCCCTAGGTGGGTACTTAGTGTGGGGCTGTGTGTGTGTACTCACCTAGTTGTACTCACCTAGTTGTGTTTGCGGGGGTTGAGCTCTGGCTCTTTGGTCCCGCCTCTCAACCGTCAACCAACAGGTGTACAGATTCCTGAGCCTATTGGGCTCTATCATATCTACACTTGAAACTGTGCATGGAGTCAGCCTCCACCACATCACTTCCTAATGCATTCCATTTTTCAACCACTCTGACATTAAAAAAGTTCTTTCTAATATCTCTGTGGCTCATTTGGGCACTCAGTTTCCACCCGTGTCCCCTAGTGCATGTGCCCCTTGTGTTAAATAGCCTGTCTTTATCAACGCTGTCGATTCCTTTGAGAATCTTGAATATAGTGATCATGTCCCCCCTAACTCTTCTGTCTTCCAACGAAGTGAGGTTTAATTCCCGTAGTCTCTCCTCGTAGTTCATACCTCTCAGCTCGAGTACTAGTCTGGTGGCAAACCTTTGAACCTTTTCCAGTTTAGTCTTATGCTTGACTAGATATGGACTCCATGCTGGAGCCGCATACTCCAGGATTGGTCTGACATATGTGGTATATAATGTTCTGAAAGATTCCTTACACAAGTTTCTAAAGGCCGTTCTTATGTTAGCCAACCTGGCATATGCTGCTGATGTTATCCTCTTGATATGAGCTTCAGGGGACAGGTCTGGCGTGATATCAACCCCCAGGTCTTTCTCTCTCTCTGACTCTTGAAGTATTTCATCTCCCAAATGATACCTTGTATCTGGTCTCCTGCTTCCTACCCCTATCTTCATTACATTACATTTGCTTGGGTTAAACTCTAACAGCCATTTTTTCGACCATTCCCCTCAAGCTGTCCTCCTCTGTCTTAATCCTTCTCATAATTTTGGCGTCGTCAGCAAACATTGAGAGGAATGAGTCTATACCCTCTGGGAGATCATTTACGTATATCAGAAACAGGATAGGTCCAAGTACAGAGCCTGTGGGACTCCACTGGTGACTTCACGCCATTCTGAGGTCTCACCCCTCACTGTAACTCTCTGCTTCCTATTGCTTAGGTACTCCCTTATCCACTGGAGAGCCCTACCAGTTACTCCTGCCTGTTTCTCCAGCTTATGCATCAACCTTTTATGGGGTACTGTGTCAAAGGCTTTCCGACAGTCCAAAAAAATGCAGTCCGCCCATCCTTCTCTTTCTTGCTTAATCTTTGTCACCTGATCGTAGAATTCTATCAAGCCTGTAAGGCAAGATTTACCCTCCCTGAACCCATGTTGATGTTGGGTTGTCACGAAGTCTCTTCTCCAGATGTGTTACTAGGTTTTTTCTCACAATCTTCTCCATCACCTTGCATGGTATACAAGTTAAGGACACTGGCCTGTATTTCAGTGCCTCTTGTCTGTCACCCTTTTTGTACATTGGTACTTCATTAGCAGTCTTCCATATTTCTGGTAGGTCTCCTGTTTCCAGTGACCTACTATACACTATGGAGAGTGGCAAGCAAAGTGCTCCTGCACACTCTTTCAATACCCATGGTGAGATTCCGTCTGGCCCAACAGCTTTTCTCACATCCAGCTCCAATAGGTGCTTCTTGACATCATCTCTTGTAATTTCGAACCTATCCAAGGTCATCTGGTTTGCTGCCACCTCTCCTAGCGCCGTGACATCTCCCTGTTCTATTGTAAAAACCTCCTGGAACCTTTTGTTGAGTTCTTCACACACCTCTTTGTCATTCTCTGTGTACCTGTCCTCGCCCACCCTAAATGTGTGTTTGTGTGTGTGTGTGTGTGTGTGTGTGTACTTAGTTGTATTTTACGGGGGTTGAGCTTTGCTCTTTCGGCCCGCCTCTCAACTGTCAATCAACTGTTTACTAACTACACTAACTACTTTTTTTTTTTTTTTTTTTTTTCACCACACACACACACACACCCCAGGATGCAGCCCGTGACAGCTGACTAACTCCCAGGTACCTATTTACTGCTAGGTAACAGGGGCATTCAGGGTGAAAGAAACTTTGCCCATTTGTTTCTGCCGGGTGCGGGAATCGAACCCGCGCCACAGAATTACGAATCCTGCTCGCTATCCACCAGGTTACCTGTGTGTGTGTGTGTGTATGTGTGTGTGTGTGTGTGTGTGTGTGTGTGTACTCACCTAGTTGTGTCTGCAGGATCGAGCATTGACTCTTGGATCCCGCCTTTCGTGCATCAGTTGTTTACAGCAATGACTCTGGTCCTATTTCCCTATCATACCTGGTTTTAAAATTATGAATAGTATTTGCTTCCACAACCTGTTCCTTAAGTGCATTCCATTTTCCCACTACTCTCACGCTAAAAGAAAACGTCCTAACATCCCTGTGACTCATCTGAGTTTCCAGCTTCCACCCATGTCCCCTCGTTCTGTTACTCTTCCGTGTGAACATTTCGTCTATGTCCACTCTGTCAATTCCTCTGAGTATTTCATTCGCTCCTATCATGTCCCCCCTCTCTCTTCTTCTTTCTAGTGTCGTAAGGCACAGTTCCCGCAGGCGCACACCATACCCCATCCCTCGTAGCTCTGGGACGAGTCTCGTTGCAAACCTCTTAACCTTTTCCAGTTTCTTTATATGCTTCTTCAGGTGGGGACTCCATGATGAGCCGGCATACTCTAAGACTGGCCTCACGTAGCCAGTGTAAAGCGCCCTAAATGCCTCCTTACTTAGGTTTCTGAATGATGTTCAAACTTTTGCCAGTGTAGAGTAAGCTGCTGTTGTTATCCTATTTATATGTGCCTCAGGAGATAGATTAGGTGTTACGTCCACACCCAGGTCTCTTTCGCGCATCGTCACAGGTAGGCTGTTCACTTTCATTGTGTACTGTCCCTTTGGTCTCCTATCTCCTAGTCCCATTTCCATAATTTTACATTTGCTCATGTTGAATTCCAGTAGCCATTTCTCTGACCATCTCTGCAACCTGTTCAGGTCCTCTTGGAGGATCCTGCAATCCTCATCTGTCACAACTCTTCTCATCAACTTTACATCATCCGCAAACATCGACATGTAGGACTCTACTCCTGTAAACATATCCTTAACATATACTAGAAATAGAATTGGTCCCAGCACCGATCCTTGTGGTACTCCACTTGTTACTTGTCGCCAGTCCTACTTCTCGCCCCTTACCATAACTTTTTGGCTCCTTCCTGTTAGGTAGTTCCTTATCCATGCTAGGACCTTTCCCCCCACCCCTGCCTGCCTCTCGAGTCTGAACAGCAGTCTCATGTGCAGTACTGTATCAAAGGCTTTTTGGCAGTCCAGAAATATGCAGTCTGCCCAACCATCTCTGTCCTGTCTTATCCTCGTTTTTTTATCATAGAATTGCAGAAGGTTTGTTAGGCGCGATTTCCCTGTCCAGAACCCATGTTGATGTTTGTTCACAAACCTAACGTTCTCCAGGTGTGCAACCAGTCGTTGCCTAATTATTCTTTCCAGTATTTTACAGGGGATGCTTGTCAGTGATACAGGTCTATAGTTAAGTGCCTCCTCCCTATCGCCTTTCTTGGAGATTGGTACGACATTTGCCTTCTTTCAGCAACTGGGCAATTCTCCCAACATAAGTGACTCATTAAAGATCATTGCCAGAGGCACGCTGAGAGCCTGAACTGCCTCTTTTTGTATCCATGGTGATACTTTGTCTGGTCCAACTACTTTAGTTGCATCTAGAGTTGTCAACTGTTTCATTACCTCCTCTGCTGTCACCTCTATGTCTGATAGTCTTTCATCTAGGGTAAATCCTTCCAACAATGGGAGTTGCTCAGGTTCGGTAGTAAACACTCCATGGAAACTGGCATTCAGTACCTCGCAGATTTCCTTGTCACTTTCAGTGTATGCCCCCCACCCTCTGTTTTTCTTAGTCTTGTCACTTGGTCGTTCACCGACATTTTTCTTCTTATATGGCTGTGTAGTAACTTAGGTTGCTTTTTTGCTTTGATTGCAATATTGTTCTACTAGTCCCTTTCCGATGTTCGTCTTATGTTAATGTAATCGTTCCTAGTTCTTTTGCATCTGATCCTGTTGTCTTCTGTCCTTTGTCTTCTGTACTTCCTCCACTTCCGCCTGCTGGCCATTTTTGCTTCCTGGCACTCTATTAAACCAAGGGTTATTATATTCCTTCTTTTTTTCCCTTTACTGTTGGTATAAATCTCTCTTCGGCCTCCTGGCATTTCTGTATGACTAGGTCCATCATATCATGGACTGTTTTTCCTCTAATTTCTTCCTCCCACTGCACTTCACCCAGATAGTCCCTTATCCTCTTATAGTCCCCTTTCCTGTAGTCAACTCTCCTTTCCCAGATTTCTTGTTCCATGGTCACAAGTTTGAATTCCATCATGTAGTCAAAGACTAGGACACAATGGTACCGGCCCCTAGAGGTATTTCATGCTCCAAAATTCTCGATATCTTCTACGTTCTGGGTGAAAATCAGGTCTAATAGGATCGGTGCATCTCCTCTTTCCCTTGTGTCTTCCATCACATGTTGTGTTAGGAAATTCCTGTCTATATCATCTACTAACTTTGCTCCCCACGTTTCGTCCCCTCCATGGGGATTTCTTGATTCCCAATTTATCTCTCCATGATTTAGGTCCCCCATGATCAGCAGCTTCTGTCTCATTCTGTGGGCTAGTGTTGCTGCCCTCTGCATTTCATCTATGCATGCCTTGTTGTTGTCATCATACTCCTGCCTGAGTCTTCTACTGTTTCGTGGGGGATTGTAGATTACCAAGATCACAATCTTCCTCCCATCTACTGTCAGAGTTCACGTATGTGCACTCATTGGTAACCCGATTTCCCAGGACTTCAAACTTCCATTTCCGCTTTATTAGGAGTGCCACTCCCCCTCCCTGTCTCTGTGTCCTCTCTTTTCTTATCACCTGGTACCTCTCTGGAAAGATTGCATCTGATATCATGTCATTAATTTTAGTTTCCACAATTGCAACTATGTCAGGATCTGCTTCACTCACTCTTTCTTTTATCTCTTCTGCTTCATTAGATATCCCATCAGCATTGATGTACCAAACCTTGAGATTCTTCATGGAAACTCTTGTACCAGAGTTCGACCTTTCTCTTGGGGTCTGGGGGGATTTGGGGGGTTTCTGGGGGGTGACTGGGGGCGGGGGGAATCTGGGTGATCTGGGGGGTGTCTGGGGGATGACTGGGGGCGGGGGGATCCGGTGGGTGTTCGGGGGGATCCGGGGGGTGCCTGGGGGGATCCGGGGGTGTATGGGGGGTTAAAGGGGTCGGGAGGGGTGCTTGGGGGGAGGGCGAATGGGGGCTGGGCATCTAGGAAGGTAGGTAGGAAGGTCTGGGGTAGGGACTGGGTAGGTAGGTCTGGAGTAGGAAGGGCATACTGGGTCTGAAGATTAGGGAGGGTCTGATAGGCATAGAGGGGTATGGAGATAGCGTGAGGTTGGGAGTCAGAGGTTGAGAGGTTGGGGGGGGAGGATAGAGGGGGTGGGGGGAACCTCCCACCCCCCTCGCAAGTATGGGGGGGAGTCACATGGAAGGAAAGGGGATGAGGAGGGGTGAGGGCTTGGTGGGTTTTGGGGGTTGAAGGGATGAGGGCTGGACGGGTTTTGGGGGTTGAGGTGATGAGGGGGTCCTTGGAATGTGGGATGAATTTGAATGCAGTGGGGTCAGAGGGGTCAAGGGAAGTGTTGGGGAGATAAGCAAGGGCAGGGAGGGCTGATTTGGGGAGGGAGCGACCTGGGAAGCAGGTGTGAGCTGGTTAGCCTGGGGTGGGTTAGCACTGGGGTGTGTAACTACGCTCAAATGGGAAGAGCTGTATCGTGGAGGTTTGGTTGCACTGTGGGCTATATGTTCGTCCTTCGTCATGAAATTGTCAATATATACGTTGTAGTAATTTTCGCTACCTCTGAGTAAGTGTTTGTGATGCAGTATGTAATCCACTGCCTCTTCGATAGTGAAATGTACCAGGACAGGTCGTTTCCTGTCACAGTTGTATGGCCCCAATGCGTCGGTGGACTTGCACCTCATTCCCTGCCATCTGGGCTCTCATGTCTCTCAAGATTTCCCTGTAGCTCCAAATCTTCAATCTCCATCCGTTCCTGCCTCGATGGTGCTTTGGCTTCAAGCAGTCCATGGATTATGATTGTCCTCTTTCACAGTGCAGGGTCACGCTGGTGGACCCCCTCCCTGGCTGACCCGCACCCCTCCCACACCCACTACTCCGTCCACTACTACTCCCCCTTCCCCTGCCAAGCTTTCCTTATTCCTGCCAAATTCATTAGTAAGCCTAGTTATTTCTCCTTGCCATTCTACCCTGCTCTTCCTGATTTCCTCCTGAATATAATCCATAAACTCTTGTTTCAGTCTTTGAACCTCGTCCTGTATCTTATTAAAGATTTTACTCTTGATCCCCCCCTGGATTAGATCATCTATCCAAACATCCCTCTTCTCTACAAATTTCCCAATCATCTTCTCCACAAACCTATCTTCTTCTTCAATCATAATACTGTTGGACCTAAACGCCCTTCCTGACCTAGTCATTGCTATACTTCAACCTTACCCACAGCGGTTCCAAGTATCTTACCGTCCTGCTAACACAATAGGTGAGTGAATCTCCAAGCGTCTCCCCACATGGTGTTGGGAGGGTTGCTGCTGGGGGTGAGGTCATGGTCAGAAGTCGGTGACGTCGGCTCCACACTGCACACTGCCACAGTACATCATCAACTATTTTCAATTATACTGTTTTTCTTCACTACCTTATGGCTTTGGTCAAAACCCAATGTTTTTCATTCACTTGTACACACTTTTCCACTTCGAAGTTGCCTGATTACCCCTCCCACTCCACTAGTGGAGTTTCCAACCCACGTCCACCCAACACGATGGTCACAACACAAGTGTGTGTGTGTGTGTACTCACCTAATTGTACTCACCTAATTGTGCTTGCGGGGGTTGAGCTTTGGCTCTTTGGTCCCGCCTCTCAACTGTCAATCAACTGGTGTACAGTTTCCTGAGCCTACTGGGCTCTATCATATCTACATTTGAAACTGTGTATGGAGTCAGCCTCCACCACATCACTGCCTAGTGCATTCCATTTACTAACTACTCTGACACTGAAAAAGTTCTTTCTAATGTCTCTGTGGCTCATTTGGGTACTCAGCTTCCACCTGTGTCCCCTTGTTCGCGCCCCTCCAGTGTTGAATAGTTCATCCTTGTTTACCCGGTCAATTCCCCTGAGGATTTTGTAGGTTGTGATCATGTCCCCCCTTACTCTTCTGTCTTCCAGTGTCGTAAGTTGCATTTCCCGCAGCCTTTCCTCATAACTCATGCCTCTTAGTTCTGGGACTAGTCTAGTAGCATACCTTTGGACTTTTTCCAGCTTCGTCTTGTGCTTGACAAGGTACGGGCTCCATGCTGGGGCCGCGTACTCCAGGATTGGTCTTACATATGTGGTGTACAAGATTCTGAATGATTCCTTACACAGGTTCCTGAACGCCGTTCTGATGTTAGCCAGCCTCGCATATGCCGCAGACGTTATTCTCTTTATGTGGGCTTCAGGAGACAGGTTTGGTGTGATATCAACTCCTAGATCTTTCTCTCTGTCTGTTTCATTAAGTACTTCATCCCTATTCTGTATCCTGTGTCTGGCCTCCTGTATCCACTGCCTAGTTTCATTACTTTGCATTTACTTGGGTTGAACTTCAACAGCCATTTGTTGGACCATTCACTCAGTCTATCTAGGTCATCTTGTAGCCTCCTACTATCATCCTCTGTTTCAATCCTCCTCATAATTTTTGCATCGTCGGCAAACATTGAGAGGAACGAATCTATACCCTCTGGGAGATCATTTACATATACCAGAAACAGTATAGGTCCAAGGACTGACCCTTGCGGGACTTCACTTGTAACGTCTCGCCAATCTGAGACTTCACCCCTCACACAGACTCGTTGTCTCCTGTTGCTTAGGTACTCCTCTATCCACCGGAGTACCTTCCCTTTCACTCCAGCCTGCATCTCCAACTTTCGCACTAGCCTCTTGTGTGGCACTGTATCAAAGGCTTTTTGACAATCTAAAAATATGCAGTCTGCCCACCCTTCTCTTTCTTGCCTTATTTTTGTTGCCTGGTCGTAGAATTCAAGTAACCCTGTGAGGCAGGACCTGCCATCCCTGAACCCATGTTGGTGCTGTGTTACAAAGTTCCTTCGCTCCAGATGTTCCACTAGTTTTTTTCGCACAATCTTCTCCATCAGCTTGCATGGTATGCAGGTTAGGGACACTGGCCTGTAGTTCAGTGCCTCCTGTCTATCCCCTTTCTTGTATATCGGGACTACGTTAGCTGCTTTCCAAATATCTGGCAGTTCCCCTGTTGCCAGTGACTTGTTATACACAATGGAGAGTGGTAGGCACAGTTCTCTTGCTCCTTCCTTTAGAACCCATGGGGAGATTCCATCTGGGCCTATAGTCTTAGTCACATCCAACTCTAGTAAACACTTCCTTACTTCCCCGCTGGTAATCTCAAAGTCTTCCAGTGGTTCCTGGTTAGCTATTCCCTCTCTTACCTCTGGAATTTCTCCTTGCTCGAAGGTGAAGACCTCCTGGAATTTCTTATTCAACTCCTCACACACTTCCTTGTCATTTGTAGTGAATCCTTCCGCCCCTATCCTCAGTTTCATAACCTGTTCCTTTACTGTTGTTTTTCTCCTGATGTGGCTATGCAACAATTTAGGCTGAGTCTTTGCCTTGCTTGCGATATCATTTTCGTATTGTCTTTCCGCCTCTCTTCTCATCCTGACATATTCATTCCTGGCGTTCTGGTATCTTTCTCTGCTCTCCAGAGTCCTGTTATTCCTATAGTTTCTCCATGCCCTTTTACTTTGCTGCTTAGCTAGCTTACATCTCTGATTAAACCATGGGTTTCTCATTTTCATTTCTCTGTTTTCCTTTTGGACTGGGACAAATTTGTTTGCTGCGTCCTTGCACTTCTGCGTGATGTAATCCATCATATCTTGAGCCGTCTTTCCCCTGAGCTCTGTTTCCCATGCTATTTCTGTCAGAAATGTTCTTATCCCCTCATAGTTTCCCTTTCGGTATGCTAACCTTTTGGTTTCAGTATCCCTCCTCGAGTTCAATAACCCTTCTTCAATCAGGTACTCAAACACCAGTACACTGTGGTCGCTCATTCCTACTGGGTCCTCAAAACCGATTTCTCTTATGTCGGAGTGGTTCAGAGTGAAGACTAGGTCGAGTCTCGCTGGTTCGTCATTGCCTCTCATCCTTTTGGGTTCTCCGAATCCTGTAGTGTGTGTGTGTGTGTG
This sequence comes from Procambarus virginalis, assembly GCA_020271785.1. Taxonomy (NCBI): domain Eukaryota; kingdom Metazoa; phylum Arthropoda; class Malacostraca; order Decapoda; family Cambaridae; genus Procambarus; species Procambarus virginalis. The sequence continues at coordinate 129,304 of WNGS01099620.1, forward strand.
TGTGTGTGTGTGTGTGTGTGTGTGTGTGTGTGTGTGTGTGTGTGTGTGTGTGTGTGCCACCTTATGGCACTGGAAGACTGAAGAGTAAGGGGAGACATGATCACAACCAACAAAATCCTCAGGGAAATCGACCGGGTAAACACGGATAAACTATCCAACACTGGTGGGACATGAAGAACTAGACACAGGTGGAAACTGAGTACCCACATGAGCCACAGGGACGTTAGAAGAAACTTTTTCAGTGCCAGAGTAGTTAACAGATGGAATACATTAGACAGTGATGTGGTGGAGGCTGACTCCATATACAGTTTTAAATGTAGATATGATAGAGCCCAGTAGGCTCAGGAATCTGTACACCAGTTGATTGATAGTTGAGAGGCGGGACCAAAGTGCCAATGCTCGGACCAATTATTACAGTATTTGTAATACTGTGGCACGGGTTCGATTCCCGCATCAGGCAGAAACAAACGGGCAAAAGTTTCTTTCACCCTGAATGCCCCTGTTACCTAGCAGTCAATAGGGACCTGGGAGTTAGTCAGCGGTCATGGGCTGCTTCCTGAGGTGTGTGTGTGGTGTGGAAAAAATAAAGTAGTTAGTAAAAAGTTGATTAACAGTTGAGAGGCGGGCCGAAAGAGCAAAGCTCAACCCCCCGCAAACACAACTAGGTGAATACACACACACAGACACACACACACATGTGTTTGGGCACCTATTCATACATCTTGTATGAGAGGGAAATAGGACCAGAGTCATTGCTGTAAACAACCGATGCTCGAAAGGGTGGATCCAAGAGTCATTGCTCGATCCTACAGACACAATTAGGTGAGTACAATTAGGTGTGACACATACACGCACACACACATCCTGCCAGAGTCAAATAGAGAGAAAGATCTGGGGTCGATATCACACATAACCTGTCCCCAGAGGCCCACATCAAAAGAATATCATCAGCGGCATATGCTAGATTGGCCAACATAAGAACTGCCTTTAGAAACTTGTGTAAGGAATCGTTCAGGACCCTGTATGCCACTTATGTCAGACCAATCCTGGAATATGCAGCTCCAGCCTGGAGTCCATACCTAGTTAAACACAAGACAAAGTTAGAGAAGATTCAGCGGTATTCCACCAGGCTCGTCCCAGAACTGAGAAGTATGAGGTACGAGGAAAGGCTAAAGGAGCTGAACCTCACGTCCCTGGAAAACAGAAGAGTTAGGGCAGTTATGATAACCACCTACAAAATTCTCAGGGGGAACTGACAGGGTGGACAAAGACAACTCTTCAGCACGGATGGGACACGAACAAGGGAACACAGGTGGAAACTTAGTACCCAGATGAGCCACACAGACGTTAGAAAGAATTTTTTTCAGTGTCAGAGTAGCTAATAAATGGAATGCACTAGGCAGTGATGTGGTGGAGGCTGACTCCATACACAGTTTCAAGTGTAGATTATGACAGAGCCCAGTAGGCTCAGGAATCTGTACACCAGTTGATTGACAGTTGAGAGGCGGGGCCAAAGAGACAAAGCTCAACCCTTGCAAGCACAAATAGGTTAATATACAAACACACACACACACACAGGCTTCAGGATGACATAGACAAACTGAAGGAATGGTCCAACAATTGGCTACTAAAGTTCAACCAAAGAAAATGTACNGAGGATAGATGTAGGGAGCATGAGGCCAGATAAAAGTATCATTCGGGATAAGATATTCTTGAAGAGTCAGAGAGAGAGAGTAAGACTTGGGGGTTGATAACTCGCCAAACCTGTCCCCTGAAGCCCACATCAAGATAATAACATCAGTGGCATATGCCAGGTTGGCCAACATAAGAACGGCCTTTAGAAACTAGTGAAAGGAATTATTCAGAACTTTGTATACCACATATATCAGACCAATCCTGGAGTATGCAGTTGCAGCATAGAGTCCATATATATAGTCAAGCATAAGATTAAACTGGAAAAGGTTGAAAGGTTTACCTCCAGACTAGTACCCGAACTGAGAGTATGAGCTACAAGGAGAGACTACGGAATTAAACCTCACGTCGCTGGAAGACAGAAGAGTTAGGGGGAAATGATCCCCACATACAAGAGTCCAAGGAATTGATAGGGCAGATAAAGACAGGCTATTTAACACAAGGGGCACTCGCGCACAAGGAGACACAGGTGGAAATTGAGTGCCCCAAAAACCCACAGAGATTTAGAGTGAACTTTTTTAGTGTCAGAGCAGTTGACAAATGGAATGCATAGGAAGTGAGGTGGTGGAGGCAGACTCAATACACAGATTCAAGTGTAGATATGATAGACCCAATGGACTCAGGAACCTGTACATCAGTTGATTGAAAGTGAGAGGCAGGACCAAAGAGCAGACCTAAACCACCGCAAACAGATTCGGGGGTTGAGCGATATCATTTTCGTATTGTCCTTCTACCTCTCTTCTCCCTGACATATTAATTCCTGGCACTCTGGTATCTTTCTCTGCGTCAAGTGTCCTATTATTTCGACAGTTTCTCCATGCCCTTTTACTTTGCTGCTTAGCTAGCCTACATCTCTGGTTAAACCATGGGATTCTCATCTGCATTTCGTTGTTTTCCTTTTGGACTGGGCAAACTTGTCTGCTGCCTCCTTACACTTCTGCGTGATGTAGTCCATCATGTCTTGGGCCGTGTTTCCTCTAAGCTCTGTTTCCATGTAATATCTATTAGGAATCTCGTTATCTCCTCATCGTTTCCCTTTCGGAATGCCAGCTGTTGGGACTGAATACTACAGATGTTGGAGGTAGCATGTTTGGAGCAGATGCTCTTTTGTTTATGACCTTGTTAATAATATTTCATGTACCTGATAATTGTTTTGTTGTGTGTTATTGGCTGAGAATAAAACCATGTGGACGAAGATTGTTTCTCTTCAGCCTTCAATCATAACACAAGCCTTTTGTTTCAGTTCTCCTCCTCGAGTTCATTAACCCTTCTCCAACCAGATACTCAAACACAGTGCACTGTGCTCGCTCATTCCTACTGGGGCTTGAAACGGATCCCTTATAGTTGGAGTCGTTTAGAGTGAACACTAGGTCAAGTCTCGCTGGTTCATCGTTCATTGTGTGTTGTGTACTCACCTAATTGTGCTTGCGGGGGTTGAGCTCTGGCTCTTGGTCCGCCTCACAGCTGTCACTCAACTGATGAACAGTTGATCAAACTGACTACAGAATACTGTACATCAGTACACCTGAGCCTACTGGGCTCAATCATATCTTCAGTTGAAACTGCATGGCATCAGTCAGCCTCCACCACATCTCTGCATAATGCATTCCATCTGTTAACTATTCTGACACGGAAAAAGTTCTTCTAATGTCCCTGTGGCTCATTGGGACTTAGTTATCCTGGGACTGGTTATCCTTACTGGATATGTAAGCCCCCATAAAGAGAATAACGTCTGCGGCATATGCGAGGCTGGCTAACATCAGAATAGAGCGTTCAGGAACCTGTGTAAGGAATCATTCAGAACCTTGTCCACCACATATGTAAGACCAAGCCTGGAGTATGCGTCCCCAGCATGGAGCCCGTACCTTGTCAGCCCAAGACGAAGCTGGAAAAAGTGCAAAGGTATGCCTACTAGACTAGTTTCAGAACTAAGAGGCCTGAGTTAAGAGGAAAGGCTGGGGAAATGCACCTTACGACACTGGAAGACGAAGAGTAAGGGGGGGCATGATCACACCTACAAAATCCTCAGGTGAATCGACCGGGTAAACAAGGATAAACTATTGAAAATGGCGGGACGCGAACAAGGGGACACAGGTGGAAACTGAGTACCCACATGAGCCACAGGGACGTAAGATGGGAATTTTTCAGTGTCAGAGTAGTTAACAGATGGAAACATAGACAGTGATGTGGTGGGAGAGCTGACTCCATATACAGTTTTAATGTAGATATGATAGAGCCCAGTAGGCTCAGAAACTTGTACACCAGTTGATTGACAGTTGAGAGGCGGGACCAAAGAGCCAAAGCTCAACCCACGGAAGCACATTTAGGTGAGTATTAGGTGAGTACACACCTAATACTCACACACACACACACACACGACAGGCTAGATAAAGAAAGGTAGATAAAGACAGGCTATTTAGTAACGCACTACTAACAAGAGATCTCACATGCACCACTAATAAGATAGCACACATGCACCACTAACAAGAGAGCACACATGCACCAATAACAAGAGAGCACACATGCACCAATAACAAGAGAGCTCACATCCACTACTAACAAGAGAGCACAAATGCATCACTAACAAGAGAGCTCACATGCATCACTAACAAGAGAGCACAAACGCACTACTAACAAGAGATCTCACATGCACCACTATCAAGAGAGCTCACGTGCACCACTAACAAGAGAGCACACATGCACCACTAACAAGTGCGCACACATGCACCACTAACAAGAGAGCATAAATGCATCACTAACAAGAGAGCTCACATGCACCACCAACAAGAAAGCACACATGCACTACTAACAAGAGAACACACATGCTCCACTAAGAAGAGAACACACATGTACCACTAAAAAGAGAGCACACATGCACCACTAGCAATAGAGCACACATGCACTCTAACAATAGAGCACACACGCACCACTAACAATAGAGCACACATGCACCACTAACAAGAGTGCTCACATGCACCACTAACAAGAGTACACACATTCACCACTAACAAGAGAGCTCACATGCACCACTAACAAGAGAGCACAAATGCACCACTAACATGAGAGCTCACATGCACCTCTAACAAGAGAGCACACATGCACCACTAACAAGAGAGCACACTTGCATCACTAACAAGAGAGCACAAATGCACCACTAACACGAGTGCTCACATGCACCACTAACAGGAGAGCACACATGCACCACTAACAAGAGAGCACACATGCACCACTAACAAGAGAGCACACATGCACCACTAACAAGATAGCACACATGCACCACTAACAAGAGAGCACACATGCACTCTAACAATAGAGCACACAAGCACCACTAACAATAGAGCACACATGCACCACTAACAAGAGAGTACACATGGAACACTAACAAGAGAGCACAGATGCACCACTAACAAGCGAGCACACAGACCAATAACAAGAGAGCACACATGGGACCACTAACAAGAGAGCACACATGCACCACTAACAAGAGAGCACACATGGAACACTAACAAGAGACTTCACACATGCACCACTAACAAGAGAGCGCACATGCACTACTAACAAGAGCACACATGCACCACTAACAAGAGAGCACACATGTACCACTAACAAGAGAGCACAAATTCACCACTAACAAGAGTACACACATGCACCACTAACAAGAGAGCTCACATGCACCACTAACAATAGAGCACATATTCACCACTAACAAGAGAGCTAACATGCACCACTAACAAGTAAGCACACATACACATCTAACAAGAGAGCACACATGCACCACTAACAGTAGAGCACACATTCACCACTAACAAGAGAGCTAACATGCACCACTAACAAATGAGCACACATGCACATCTAACAAGAGTACAAACATGCACCACTAACAAGAGAGCTCACATGCACATCTAACAAGAGAGCACACATGCACCACTAACAAGAGAGCACACATGCACCACTAACATGAGAGCACAAATGCACCACTAACAAGAGAGCTCACATGCACCACTAACAAGAGAGCAAAAATGTACCACTAACAAGAGAGCTCACATGCACCACCAACAGGAGAGCACACATGCACCACTAACAAGAGAGCAGACATGCACCACTAACAAGAGAGCACACATGCATTCTAACAATAGAGCACACACGCACCACTAACAAGAGAGCAAACATGGACCACTAACAAGAGAGCACACATGGACCACTAACAAGAGAGCACACATGCACCACTAACAAGAGAGCACACATGCACCACTAACAAGAAAGCACACATGGACCACTAACAAGAGAACACAGATGCACCATTAACAAGAGAGCCCACATGCACCACTAACAAGAGAGCACACATGCACCACTAACAAGAAAGCACACATAGACCACTAACAAGAGAGCACACATGCACCACTAACAAGAGAGCACACATGCACCACTAACAAGAGAGCCCACATGCACCACTAACAAGAGAGCACACATGCACCACTAACAAGAGAGCACACATGCACCAGAAACTAGAGAGCGCACATTCACCACTAAAAAGAGAGCATACATGCACCACTAACAAGAGAGCGCACATGCACTACTAACAAGAGTACACATATGCACCACTAACAAGAGTACACACATGCACCACTAACAAGAGAGCACACATGAACAACTAATAAGAGAGCACAAATGCACCACTAACAAGAGAGCTCACATGCACCACTAACAAGAGAGCACACATGAACAACTAATAAGAGAGCACAAATGCACCACTAACAAGAGAGCTCACATGCACCGCTAACAAGAGAGCTCACATGCACCACTAACAAGAGTGCACACATTCACCACTAACAAGAGAGCTCACATGCACCGCTAACAAGAGAGCACAAATGCACCACTAACAAGAGAGCTCACATGCACCTCTAACAAGAGAGCACACATGCACCACTAACAAGAGAGCACACATGCACCACTAACAAGAGAGCACAAATGCACCACTAACATGAGTGCTCACATTCACCACTAACAGGAGAGCACACATGCACCACTAACAAGAGAGCACACATGCACCACTAACAAGAGAGCTCACATGCACCACTAAGAAGAGAACACACATGTACCGCTAACAATAGAGCACACACGCACCACTAACAGAAGAGCCCACATGCACCACTAACAAGAGAGCACACATGCATCATTAGCAAAAGTGAACACTGTGGGAAAAACCTGCTGTGATTGATATAAGAGGAGACTACCAGAGACTTGTACTGAACTAAATTAAAAAATGCTGTCTGCAAGTTGAAGGGACGACGACGTTTCGGTCCGTCCTGGACCATTCTCAAGTCGCTTGTGATGAGGAGGTAGAGAACGGGAATAAATAGGCAAGAGAGAGGTGAGGAGGAAAGTAAGGTGTAGAGAATAGTAGTAATAATGAGAACTGCAGAAGGCCTATTGGCCCATACGAGGCAGCTCCCATTATAACCACCGAAGGAAAGGAAATAGGAATAAGCAGAGGATAGCAAGGGAGTGTAGGAGAAGACAATGAACAGAAAAAGGGAGAAGAGAGAAAGAAAAGGAAAGAGAAAGAAAGATAAATGGAAGGGGTAAGCTTAAGCTCTCTCCCCTGTTCTTGCTAATTTCTACATGTAATACTTCGAAACTGTTCTTCTTCCTTCTATTGATACTCGTCCCTCTCTCTGGCTTCGCTATGTTGATGACATTTTTGCTTTATGGCCTCATGACCTTAATCTTTTCCAGCCTTTCCTCGCCTCTCTTAACAATCTGGCTCCTTCTATCCATTTCAAAGTTGAGTGGGAATCTAATTCCCTCCTTCCTTTTCTTGATGTTCATGTTCACAGCTCTGTGTCTGGGTTCTCTTTCTCTGTCTACCGTAAACCCATGCATAGTGGCATGTACATTCACTTCTTTTCCTACCATCCTCCTTCTGTTAAGAAAAGTGTCCTCGTCTCTCTCTTCCTCCGCGCTCTACGCATCAGCGACCCTCAGTTTCTTGATTCTGAAATTTCCTTTATCTACAAATCATTCTCTCGCCTTGATTATCCTTTGCATTTCATCAACTCTGCCTGCTCTCAAGCTAAACGAAATTTCTTTCATCCTAAACCTGCTTCCAACACTAGTAGCACTGTACTATGCCTTCCCTTCATATCTGAACTAAAACTTTTACCAATACCGTTCGTCCTCTTGACATTAAACTCGCCTTTCGACAAACTAACACACTTCGTAGCAATCTAGTTCACATGCTCCTCCTGCTTCTAATGCTGCTGGTGTCTACTCTATTTCCTGTTCATCTTGTCCTCTCACAATACTTTGGCGAAACTGGCTGTACACTGAATGACAGACTTAAAGAACACAGAGAAGTGTTAAGTCTGCAGACACTAACAATGCTCTCTTCTGCCATGTGAGGGATTCTAATCATCCCATTGATTGGTCTTCCTCCAAAATAATCTTTCCTGCCTCTACTCTTCACAGACGCCGTCTTGTAGAATCGCTCTTATACACAATGTACCCAACATGAACTTGAGTCCTGGCTTTGTTGCTGTGGACTCTCCCTTTCACAGTACATACTCAAATGCTCTAATCTTTCTAACAAACGTGACTTAACTAAGCTTACCCCTTCCATTTATCTTTCTTTCTCTTTCCTTTTCTTTCTCTCTTCTCCCCTTTTTCTGTTCATTGTCCTTCTCCTACACTCCCTTGCTATCCTCGCTTATTCTATTTCCTTCCTTCGGTGGTTATAATGGGGAGCTGCCTCGTATGGGCCAATGGCCTTCTGCAGTTCTCATTATTACTACTATTCTCTACACCTTACTTCCTCCTCCTCACCTCTCTCTTGCCCGCAGAGTCTTATCTAAGCTCTAAACCTCATGAGTGTTCATTTGTGTCAGGAAAAGATTCAGTCGCAATAAATAACAAATACTCATGAGTGTCCAGAGTTTAGGAAGAGATTCAACAAGCTGACTGTATTTAATCATATACATTGATCATATACATTGCATATACTTGAATATATATAAATTAAGTTAACAATTGCTTGCTTAGTTATTTTTTAAGTAATCATATAAGTTCATTTACTTGAATATAATTTTAGTACTCAGTAACAGTACTCAGACCATATTTAGGTCATTTATCATACTTTTACAATTTACATTGTTGTATTGTTTATAGTATAAGTGTATTGGGCTGTTAAGTGCTAAGGTGCTAGGCTAGACTGTGTATGGTTAAATATCTGATTTAAACAGAGCCAGTGTTCAGTCTAATAACTGAATTTATTAAATCTTAAGCTTCTATAAAATACAAGCTGATGTGAAGATACCTGTTGGCAGGTGGACTGTGAGATCTACAATTAACCTTATCAACTAATTAACTCACCCCACCTGCCCCTTACAGCCCATTATCTGTCATTAGGAAAAGAGGAGCTAGGATTTACAACCCTAGCAGAGATTTAGTTGAATTAATTTGCAGACAGCATGCAGGCGAAGAGTCACAATACGTGGCTGAAGTATGTTGACCAGACCACACACTAGAATGTTGAAGGGACGACGACGTTTCGGTCCGTCCTGGACCATTCTCAAGTCGCTTGTGATGAGGAGGTAGAGAACGGGAATAAATA